>LUCH01000783.1:43076-64321 GCA_013368495.1 Paragonimus heterotremus
TTCTTTGCAAGATTATCTTGTGAATAAATTCGTCCTGCTCGTGTGAACAATGTATTTACCAGTGCGCGTTTGTGATGGACCGGTGTGAAGCTACTAAAGTTCAGGTATTGACCGGACCATGTGGATTTCCTGTAGATAGCTCTCTTAACAGAACCATCTTCCAGGCGAATTATGAGCATATCCAGAAACGGTAAACAATTATCAGTCGCTATTTCACACGTTACCTTCAGGTTTGGATGACAGCTATTTAAACGTCGCACGAGGTTATCTGTTGCCTGTTTGGAACGACTGAACACTAGTGTATAATCAACATAGCGTTTGTACTGTGACAGATCTGATATGTCTGTTGCTAACTCCTGCTCAATGTTTAACATGAAAAAGTCTGCTAAGATGGACTGTAGTGGACTTCACATGGCTACCCGATCTATTTGGCGGTGGGACCGATCAAGGAAACTGACGTTTTCAGTGCACAGTATTAAAGTTTCTTTCAGAGTATCATTAGATAGATTGACTATCCACCCTACCCCTTATCTGTTCGATATAAAAACACGTTTCATGTTATTGTAAATTTGGTACTAATGGGTCAATGCGAAATGCTTGCATCTACCAGATTTCATTTACTGACTGTCTTGTTGAATCATTGTTTTGCTTCGACGGAGCATGATGTGTTGATTGAAAATCTTGACATCTCTTGAAGCAAACCGGGGAATTTTACCCAAGTCAGTTGGAACATAGGGAAACAGTAGCTGTCGATTGCATTATATTCGAAGCCAATCATTAAACTTAACCTATTAATTTACCGATGGAAGATCACACGGATAGGAGACTGTACTTTGCTTAATGTCCAGTCGTGAGAACAGAATGGAAACTGACCTATAAAATATTTGCGTTCGTGCATTTTTGTTCTCAGTGTCGATGTAAAATTTTTTCAAACACTATACAATAAATATCAAAGCTTTGGGTTGTTTTGCAATAAGAAGATGGAGAACGCCGGTATCGGTTGCACCTCGCGTTTTGCATTAAAAGCTACTTTATGCGATCACTGCATTTTTCCACATATGTCTATTCGAGTTTATAAATTTGTACCAAAAATCCCGAAGTGATGATAAATAACTGTTCTTGGTGGTAACTCTGTACTCTTGATATTTCGCATTAATTTGCTGTTTTTGGTTGAAGATTTAAGATGGACCAGCGAGTTTGTTTGTCTTGGAAGTTGTAGCAACATACTGTAGACCTTTAATCTCATCACACAACAGAGCACAGATACTCAAACCGCTTTTGTGAACATTAAGTAAGAAGGTGACTGTAAACGTGATTGGTTGAGTGGTACGGACGTGAGCTACTGTATTTTATGGTTACACAAATCACGATTGTGCCGGAAAATATCCACAATAATGGTGGTTAGTTAGCTTGTATGGCCTGTTGTACAACTAGCTACGTAAATTAGTAAATATCTTTGGAAATACAACTGATCAATGATTTCATTGCATCCTGCTGCAATCAATCTAACTATCCACAGTAATGCATTATACAAAATGATAGGTTTACTGCACCCAATGTGTGTTAACCACCAACTGTGCACAAACATCCACCGTAGTATTTTTTTTGTTTGATGACAGAAATGAAGTCTTTAACTGATAGAGGAAACAAACTTGAACTTGTTGTAAACAAACACCACTGCTAAGGCTAGGAAAACTTACGATCTACCGATGTGCTTCTAGCTGAGGTCGAGGTGAGAGGTGCTGATCGACCAGCTGTACAAGCATACGCGTTAATGTGTGAAATGAAACAAGTCCAGAATATCTGTAGCAAAAATTTTAGACACTGACTCTAACATAACTGGGAGTATAGTTTTTGAAATCAAGTTAAGCTTAGAATTTTGATTTAAGAATCTGAGTGCAATAATTTTCTGGAATAAGGAAAAAACAATTTGATTCGAATATATTTTGATTGATCAAATATTCTCTAGACATCTGGGTAAAAGTTTGCATTAGAAAATAGCTTTATCACCAGTCTCTTACCACGGGAATTTACGCAAGCGGTAAAGATGTGAGACGTGGGGATAGTCAAATTATCGATAAAAGCACACTGGTTCCTAACTCATCGCATTAACGGAGTGGAAACGGCTTTCTGCTGTAGTTCAGGTAGGAATGTCGGCATTGTGACGAATCGGTTAAGTGCCCTAGTTAAGATTGAATCTATGTGTCAAAAACCTATCAATAGTGGCTAAAAAACGTGTACATAAAGATTTTAAATAGGTGTGAATATTACGTGACATAAAGCCGTGACGACCAAAAATCAGGTATACCAAGACTAGCTGAAAGCAGTCTGCGAAACTTTAGGTTTAAAATGATCGACATCCCAAAAAGAGAAAATTCAAAGTAATATCGTTGTGCTTCCTGGGCAAGTTTTAACTGTGCACCGCGTTTAGTTTGTAAACTGTGATTAAGAGTGAAATGAACTACCTCAAACGAATTTATGGTAAAATCCACTAACTGCTGTACCTGTTGCCGTAAAATACAGTTTAAGACAGTCCAGATCCACTTGAGGGGTACAGGACATTAAGAAAAGATGCTCGGAGCAGCCAGCGTAGGTCAGCATACTTCAGCAAACATTCGTTGCTCGGTACCAAGGGGGGTCAAGATTTAAGGTTTTACGTTGCGAATAATGTATCATTATTTATAACTATTTGCAAATGATGTATCGCTATTTATCATTAATTGTGTATAATTATTCACATCATTTTTCTGGATTCTGTTTCGATCATGAAGATCTTGTTAAATCCAAAGGCAGTCCTTCATAGATCCTGTACATCGTTATCAATCAACGCGCTGTCGACGCCAATGTGTTTCCATCACAAAACGATGTGCCATGAATAAAACGTTGTATGTTATGTTGAAAATCACACTAGGCAGTCATCGGTAGATAGAATACTCTCATTCACTATGGTCTTACAGTTCAAATTGCCTGAGTAGTTTCAAGAATGTGTTGTAAGCGATTGAATTTAACGGTAGTGTCGCTGTGTCCTCGACTGTACAACCGAAACACTATTAATAAACGTACACGACCGACCGTTTTCACGTGATACTGAGGTTGTATCTAGTAAGGCTACAGTAGACTAGCAGTGAATGTAGTAGTTCCAAAACACAGTCATAACAGGGAATTTCGAAAGTGATTATGATATGTTCAGATTATTAACCCTAGCAAGAACAAACCATATTTTGCTAGATATTATCGTCTCAGTTCTTCCATCATTGTTTCTTGGAAAATACCTCAAAGCTAAAGCAATACAATTTAAGCCGTTCAGTTCACCTACCCGCAATATGCTGCAAAGTATCTGTCAAAGTTTGGGTGGGCAACATATCCCTCACCAGAATAAGATAACCACTCTCACCTATTCGCAAATCACTTGTGGCTAGTTTTTCCTGGTATCAGCTCAACATCTAACATGAGTGATCCTTGGGGCTGGATAATTCATGCATGAGTTGCTGTTTGGCTTGTTTACGTTTTTAAAGTGCAACAGCCCAATCGACCCAATACATTTTTAAAAGTTGATGAGTAGCAATCCCTTTAGCTTCAGTGTTGAATATAAGGCAGACATTTCTGTCATACTGCTAAATGAGTACTACAAAGTGAAAGCTTTAATTACATCAAGAAGAACTGAGTTGTTTAGTATCACATACTCTTTTTGTAAGCTGTCAAGTGGCACTAACCAGCGTTCAACGTAATTATGCTTGTTCCTTTAAAAAGAGGCAGCATATCGATACTTAACCTTTAGTATACATCGGCCTACGTAAGGCCGAGATGCTTCCGTCCTTCAAGAATACGCAAGAGCACCAAAGTAGATTATCGGGCACCCTCGATGTTGTTTTATTTCTGCAAAAACATCCGTGGCAGTTGTAAGATATCCGAACCAAATTTAGTACGAATGAAGTCAAACAGTGTGGGCGTCATGTTTAACATGTTATTGATAAATGGATTAAGAATAACACAAAGTGATGAGCAAATTTCAACTACCTCGGGTAGCCTAACTGAGAAAAGCCACTCTAGGTGATTGAAACGTAGAATATCACAACTTGCTCATAACGTTATGTTATTCTCAATTCATTTATCTGTGACAGTATTTGTAGGAACACAACGCGTATCGTTCGACTGTTTCTGAACAACTCTTTCAGTTAAAGTTTTCATTGGGTAAGGAAGAAAGATTATATAGCACGACTACTGAAATGTCGTCAAGTTATACATGCCAGCTAGTCGGTCACTGTATTCATTCAAATGGAAAGCTACGCGTACTTGGACATTTATAAATGCTGAACTATCTGGCAAATCAAGGTCAGGAGAAAAGAAGATAGAAATTTATTACCACCTACAACTGATTACAGCTTTTACATATCCTCAAACCAGTCCAGTTAGGTTCGTGAATTCAACCTAGACGGAAGTCTTATTGGTGGGTTTATTGTTCGAAGTTCACGAAATAGTTATTTTTTCTCCTCTCAGGGTAATGTGTTCAAGCTCATGCACATGAAAATTCATTCATGCCTGACGAGAGGCCCGTGACGCAGCGGCCAACGTGGTTGCCTCACGAGTCGTCGCCAACATTCTAATCCAGACTCTGGTAGGAGTATACAGTAGTGACGGGCTGTGACAAGAGAGGGGCTCAAGTCTGGTGAATGTTTTTGAAAGGGGCCGGTCACAGACTTCCTGGGCCTACGAAGGCTGCGATCAGTTGTGAGTGAAGTTCCATTCGTGTTAAACAAAATCCTTTGCAACTCACTAAAAAACCAAATACTTCTGTGAACATGACTTAATGCTGGCAGCGTTTTATCTGACATCATCAACTCACCATCACCTTCAGTGATGATTTCAAAGAAGAATTTGTTAATGATGTTCCGGTTGAAGATTCGTGAGGACTGAATCCAAAATGTCAACAAATCAAGGACTTCGGATAAGTGTTCGAAGAATGGGTTAATTTCAAGTTCAGCATCACCCTCAGTTGATCGCGGCGTTCAAATTCAGATAGACTTTTCAGCCAGCCTGTTTTGAGAGCGAGCATTAAACTCGACTCTCGTTCTCATTAGAACTCCTCATTAGTGCATATCGTTGCCATTGTCTGGAATAGAAATTTGGACGTTTCCACAAGGCAAGCGAGTGAACTACTGCGCCATCAACCTCACAGTAGGTTTGACCAAATTAGCATGTTTGAATGTTCAACCACTTTCACTTGAGCGTAAAGAACACGTTGTTGGATCGTCCACAGAGAAGATATAATAACTGTTCTGTCAACTTCAGTCGATAACCCCACGATTAGGACTTCCTAGACAGGTCGAAATCTTCAATCTCATCAGACATTCTAGGCAATATTTTAGGTTACTGGTGAGTAGTTGAGGATCTGATCAATTTTGAACTGAACACCACTCACAGTTGATCGGAGACTTTGCAATCAGCGAGAGGTTCCCGCGGGCCTGTTTCAAAAACAAGCACTAGACTCACGTTTTGACCTAGTCAGTAGTGAATATCCTTACCATGAACGGGCTAAACTCAAAGAATAAATCGGCGGACTATAAGTTCCAGTTGAATTGACGGTGTTAATCAAACATCTCTCGTAAGCGAAGGCAGCTGTTACACTTCTGTGGACTTCACAGTTAATACTTTTCGAAGAGGAGCTGTGCTCTTGAGTTTTGTTCTTGTTACTACTCGGCAGTACTGCATACCTTAGCCATGGTCGGGGCTAAAACTTCGGACACGTTTTCAAGAGGTAATCATGTTGACCACTGCGTCCTCTACCCTACATCATGCACGATTGAATCGAAGTATATCGCTGTTTCACATTAGATAGAAAGATATCTGAAATGAATCCAAGACCTTCGTGTTTGCAAGTGTGAAGTTTGTTCAGGCAGTTACATAATAAGAGAGCAAATGAAATAGTAGCTCATCTCACTTTATGTAACTCTGATGGGGCAATGTAGAGAGTTAGAAACTTTCCTCAAACCTCTAGATAAAATTCAATGGCTTCTATGTAAGCAAAAGTCCCTGGAGGAGTATTTGACTTGATGACTAAGCCAGTTACCAAGAAGGAGGTCAGTTCCTTCTCATCTTTCTTACTTACTCAGTGAAAATTGATGAAACTATAGTCAACATTCGAGAGAGATTGTTGATATTCATTCGGTTCTCCCGCATTCTAAACGTTAACCAATATATGTGAAGATCATATAAAATTTTGTTTTCTGGTTAACTGTGATCAAGCCAATATATTAAGGTTGCTACCGAAGAGTAGTTTCATACTTGAACAGGAGGGGCTTATAGAAACTAAGGCACAGCTGTTATAACATCGATAGGATTCTTCTCGCCTCTTTCTAAACGTTTATTATTTCCATGTGATTATAAAAATGAACAGCGTGAAGTTATGGTGTCAAAAAAACTTTATCACATTGTGTGCACAGAAGTTTGTTGGTCATGTACTGCAAAAATAACAAAGAGAATCACATGTCGTAATTTTTAATAAAAAAACTATCGAAGGACTTAAGAAGTCTGAGCTCGAGTTTTCTTAAAGTCAAACCCTCTATCGTTTTTATTTACTTTCATTGCTGCCACTGGGGGGGATAATGTCGGAGAGTCAAGAGGTGAGAATACTGACAAGATGAATTTTTTAAAAGATTTATTCACAATAGGCCTGCTTTGTTTTATGTATCGCAACTTTTTTAACCACACCACAATGAACTTTACGCTTCTCAAGATCATCAGACAGTAAATTAAACCTACGGTGATAATCGATCCTTTCCATCAAAACATTGTCCTTAACACGTCATGGTTATAGAATAGGCGTATTCCACTAACAAGTGACAAATATTAGAAGCGTTCAGCATACTAGAAAAAACAGTCTACATCTTGGTCCTGGTTAAATAAGACATCACATTCCATATACAGCAAAACCATAAACACTGATGTTACTTATTTGCATTTTGTGTTGGTGATAGAATTTGGACTGTATGAGTAATCAGCTTGGGTTCAGCCGATAACATTAGCACACGTCCGACTTGCTGATTGCTCGTCAATCCGAACTAGATCGACGCGGTCAATCCAAGCCGTTCGAAATCTGGTAATAGAGTGTGCAACTCGCTCATTCAGAGGTAACTCAATAATCATGAATCCATCAAACAGTAGTGTAGGTAGCTGGGGGACTATGTAACCCGCCACGGGTTCAACGGTTAGTTGTCAAACTGGTTAGTAGAAAACACCGTGTCTACGTAGAAGCCTTTGCTGATTCCTCCGCTTTCGACTTTTTAAGCACTACCAATCTATCGATGCTGGTCCATCCAGATGTGGATGAACTTTTAAGCGACATAAAAAAACATTACTCAATAGTCCATAACTATCCACTTGTCATTCGATGTCACAAAATGTCTAGTCAACACCATGTCGTCCGTCATCCAAGTAACAACGACCAGAGTGAGGTAAAATCCAACCTCAAGTAGGATCACGGGCAACACATGACCCAGGTGTGTCTAAAACGTGTGCGAGGATGGAAAATAATCTATTAAGAGGGTTTTTGTGCGTTGTTAACCGGAAATTGTTTCAAAATACGCAGCACGATTTTATCCGTTCACTCACGAAAAGTGCACCAACTTTATCACACTCTTCTGTATGCGGCCGACAGTACAGATCAGTCGAATTGTCGAATCCGCTGGACGCTTTCTTGCGATATTCAAGTATTTGGACGAAAACTGTTTTAGTTTCGAGTTACATTCGTACGTTCAAGACAATGTCTCAGAGGTTTCTTACTCCCCAGACTAACTACTTGCCTTAGAGGACCAGGATCGTCAGTCATAGATTGATATTTATTTGGCACTGGGTTTGGACCTCTGCTCCTTATGTAAGATAACGTTTCTTGGTTGTTTCTAAGTAACTCACGCGTTCTATCTGGCCCACTTTAAGGATGCACTAGTTGCTAATAGACTCCAGCAACATACGATCTTCCTTCAGATAAAAATAACTGTTGAAAAACCCTACAAATACGAGTGTTATACAACTTGATTTTGTTAATATATAAAAGGTTTTGTTTGCACATCAAACTAACTTTTCAAGCAACATTAGTTTATACACGTTACAAACTCTAGATTAACTGGACATATTTACACTCAGTTTAAATAAAGGTATGTTCAGACAAAAAACAAGACCGTTTACATTAGCATCTGGCAGATTACACCAACCACGTTAGACAAGTACACACTTGTTCAAAATTCACAAAATTTGTCACTTCAGAACTCTCTTGTTTATAAAGTTAAACACTTTTAGAAACAATCGATTAGATAAACAAACACTTTGTTAGGTATTTTTTTAACCGTTATCTATCAAACTGACAATTCTGAAATTTCACTTACACAGATGAGGATGTACTAAAGAGGGCGCTGTTCAGAATCCAAAACGAATTAGTACAAATTAGATGGTCTGGCAGAAAATGAACTCCAAGGGCCTCATGTAGGAATAAATGATTTAAGTGTGCTTGTGTGTTCTGACAGGCGTACCAGTAATGTGCAGTTTAGCAACGGTTTGCTGTGAGCACTAACGCATATAGTAGTGGCGCGTGAGAACAAGATACAGACCAATTGGATGACAGGTACCTACTGTGTGTAGTTTGCTGGGGTTGAGGTTGCTAGACGGTGTACTCAACTGATTCACAAAAATTTTATGGATCCATTTTATTCGTGTTGAATAGGTAGTTAACGGTAAGGAAAAATTGAGACCTATTTTTCGGTTATAGCCCAGCATAATTTAAACCACGAATGTAACATGCGCGTTTAATTTTACATCAGGCTGTTGAACTTTATCGCTAAATCCTCCTTACAAAAGATAAACAAACCACATCAATAAAAATTC
This sequence comes from Paragonimus heterotremus, assembly GCA_013368495.1. Taxonomy (NCBI): domain Eukaryota; kingdom Metazoa; phylum Platyhelminthes; class Trematoda; order Plagiorchiida; family Troglotrematidae; genus Paragonimus; species Paragonimus heterotremus. The sequence continues at coordinate 51,951 of LUCH01000783.1, forward strand.
TTAAACTGACAGACAATGTCGGAAGTCGCACTACGTTAGTGCTCACAGAGAGCTAGCCTCTATTACACACTGAATACGTCAGTTAAGGAACAAAATTTGTGGATTATTGGAATAGGCAGATGATCACGAGAATGAAACTCTCGTTGGATTTAATGACTGTCAAATTAACTGTGTCCTCAGGACGTCTATGAAGCAGTGTTAAAACCTACTGAGAAACGTGGTTCTTGTTACCCTCACAGACTCTAAGGGTATGCTACATAAACGTCGATCCAGTGTCTCGGATTATATAATATGCTTCCCTAGTAGGATTACTGAGTATCGTTAATCAAAATATTCACAAGCTACAGAAATTTATACTTTCGGACATGAGTAACTTGTTTTTGTTTCATCCTTACTACATGTCACGTGTGTTCTTTCACGGGCAGTGCGTTATGATGGACGTAACCCAAGCTTTATCGACGAGTAGAGCTTTGAATTGCTGCGCAACAAATATTTTCCTGGTGGTTCACTATTCTAAGAAGGGATTTGAGAACATTATCCAGAAAAAATAAGCGAGAAATTCCAAGAAATCAAAAGTACCAAGGAATAGCCATTATGATGTTGCAATAAATGCGAGGAGTTTGCATGAATGTTGTTATGACTTTTATCAGTGGGTTCTAAATTTACCACAGTCGCATAATGCATTGCACAAATTTTTGAAGGAATCCGCTGGTTTCCACGCCGCAAATTTACGGTTATTCAGTAAATCACCACTCTATGAACTCGCACGTTTAAAAGATGTGAATGACCCCCGTAAAAATGTTTAGGACATTGCTGAAGTCTTGTGAGGTTACTTGCAATGCTCATGAGAGCTTTTTGATGAATACAGGAAATATACGTGGAGCACGAGCCGTATTAGGTTTGGAAGGTTAATTTGATCGAGGTGTTAAATGAACAGTGAAATTATTTAAACAGGGATATTTATTAAATTGTTATCTCTCAATTTCTGACTAACTGTGTCATAAACTATCTATGTTTCTATTAGTCGCTAATTACGTTCAGTTGTGAACATTCATTTTTCGTTCAGTTGGCAAAGACCACGGTTTTTTGACGTGTTGTATGCAAAATGTTTTGATAGAGCGAACATTGTGAATATGAATGCCTATGAGGTAAAAAACTGAAAGCTGCCGCTCGTGTAAAGTATTACCATCTATCAGTTGATTTCAAAATGAAGTTTAAAATTTAAATGCTTCGTGTTTATTTTTCAGTTCTACTGTTTTCACACTTGATATTATGTGCGATAAATACACACGGGTTGCTTTTTTGTGAATCTCAGATTATTGTCAGTTTGAATGGCGTTAGGGCCAACAGTTGATTGAAGCCATGGTTTGCACCCACAAGTAGCTCATAACTGATTGAACGTAAACCTTCCTTTACATACTGCTTGAAAGACCACACCGCAGGTGGCATATTTTTTTCGTTCAAGGCGTTACAAACAGACAACTTCATTGAATACGACCACCGTAGTTTGTTTCCTGCTGTGTATTTTCCCATGTGTACCGTTCCTATCGAGCTAAACGGCTAACTGCTTCAGAACAGCAGTTCGTTAGCGGTTTGTGAGAAAAATACGAAATTTACAACGGAGAGAAATTCAACAGTGTTTAGGTACATCCAAATTCGCGTTTGAAGGTTTTGAAAGCACAATTAATTCAGTAGGTAGTTTAAGTTTCACACAGTCAGCAACGATATGATTGTGAGCGTAAGCTGTTATTTTACAAACAACTCAGGAGAAATCCAATTTCAGCTTGTCATTTGAACTAAAAGTGTATTTCTGCCTACAGCAAATAGTAGCAGACCAAAGTGGAATGAGAGATTGAACACGCCTTCATTCTTCCATACTGATGACTAAGCTATATGAAGACTCGACTTGGTGTGGAAAATATGTACATCGCTTTCAAGAACACAAAGTCACGCAAAAAATGCAGTTTCTGTGGTCAGTTGCACTCACTTAGAGATAAAAAAAGGTTTGAACAGCATTTAGATACAGGGTGGAATAATGATCTGCAGCACGCCAGGATGAAACGGATACTTTAGGCGACCACTCACATGTGTAACAAAAGAGCAGCTTTATCTAGTGGTTATGCTTCTAGGCTTTCTCAGAACGCAGTAAAGTAACTCTCATCACAGAAGCTTGTTGCTTCATGTACCAAAATTAAAAAGGAAAAGAGTGAGTTGAAAGTCAATATTTTCGTAATTTACTACTATTTAGTGCTGCCAGTTAGACCGAAAAATATTCCAACAATAAATACCCCCACTTACAACTTTAAATACCACTTTATCCTTGTATATTGGTTTTGTTCGAAATAAACAGTAGAAAACTGGATATTTTTGATATACCTAGCCTTAACCTTTCAAATGATCATTTCGGGGGTAGTGTCTTTGGGAGATTGTACAAAATCTTCCCGAACACTGACGAAATAATTCAGCGTCTGATTTGTCGTCTGGGTCAGCAATTAGTAAAGAACAACATGTCTCGTCCAAAAACTGGAAAAATCGCCACTCCTAACAAATTACTTCATACACATAAAGGCAGTTTATTATTTTCATTAAGGAAATCTCCTCCGACCGATCGCAAGCAAAGGATTCATTCGGTTGCGTCATTTCCTCGTTTGTCTCCTCTCGATAAATTAGACTGTCCACTGTTCTGATTGTTTAGTAGTAACTGTGCCATAGAGGATCATAGGACCATTACAGTTATTACATCCAGGTTGTGATTTAATTACTGGAATTGCATAAAAAGCTTCCACCATATTGTCTTTTTTAATTGGCAGAATTGGGGCCAGTAGCCGACCTTAGAAAAAGCTGTTGAGAAGGATTGTTCGTAGTGAACAAACTGCATTTTGACTGTAAAACAGTGATTATGCCTTTTTGGGTCTGCTTTACAGTCTGTCGACGTTCCTTTGTTGATAAAATTGGAAGTGAGTTTGTGCTTCAAGCAAACGTTCTCAGCGCTTTAGTTTCAACAGTTTGTGTACATAAGATCTATCTGCTGCTCACTAGTTTGTTAGAATTCCTTGTTGATGAGGTCTGGATGCAGATTAACTGTATACCACTTCTGGTTACAATTGAACGTTAAACGTCTGAATGAACAATTTACGTCGACGGGTGGAATAACGTCTGTCTATCAGCAAGTGTTTCGACAAGCGAAAAGTATCCAACCTAGACACCGTCGTTTCACTTCCAATTAATTGGTTTGACGAATGATAGAAAATATGTGATGGTCGGTTGTTTCTGATAAGTTTAGCAATCGATACCTGTGACAGAAAGCGCGAAAGAAAAAATCTGATCAGTCACGTGTGCCAAACTCATAATATTTGGTCATTCAAAGGTGAGTCAACTGGGAGTCGTTCGGTTCTCATACACACTTCTGCGTTGAGGTCAAAGTTATAACCAGGTAGGAGATTCACTCACTACCACAAATGTATTGTTACGACATAGAACAGGTTAGGTAACAGAACGCCTATCAATTAATCTTTGGTCGCTTAATAGGCTGATCATGACTGAAGCAACCTACGATCTACGAGCTGGAAATGAAAATGACTATTGCATAACCAGAAAATTTTATCCTCATTCAGTTCGGCTGAACATGTTGGCCTATCAAAGTTTATTACTCTGTTCTGTACTGCCCATGAACTTCGCGAAAATTCGAGGAATGCCAAAACAACGATCTGGTCATCCTTCTCATAACCGGAAGTGGAACATCGACGCTTATCCAATGGCACCATAAGTACACAGAAATTCTCCCGCTTCCAGCTGGTTTTTACTTTTCTGATCAGCTGATTAAGTGTTGAAGAGTAACCAAATAAGGCGTAAATTTCGCTTTCTTTTCATCAGAAATACGAATATAATTTGGTGGGGGAAATCACACATCGGTTACCGGCCAGTCAACCTGTTTACCTGTCTATCGCTCGTCTTCGTCGTATTCATGTAACCACTGCAGTGTATTGAGTGTAGAGGTCAGTGTGTCTGTTGAAAGTATTGTGAGAGAAGATGGACTCAAGTGTTAATCAATCACGTTTACCTTTGGCTAATTCATTTGCTACGGCATCACAACACCCGCCGGTGATGTGACAGTACGCCTTGCACGTTTTACACCTGAACAGACGAGGCCAGATCTTGTGTTGCGTGTTCAGGACAGACGTTTCAAAACTTGTGCTTATCTGTGGTAGTTAGACTCGTTTCAGGACTGCCATATATTGAGTTTCACAGTTCAGGACTGGGAGGAATTTGTCATACAGAAGCTATCAAGATCCGCCTTATTCGCATGAAGACTACTGTCAAACATATGTGTACCAAGCGTGTAGACTGAAGAAATAACACAGAAGCCAGAATAGGACAACTCCATATCAGGATTTTCGCCATTTGATGAGTATGACCGTTTTCCATTTTATAGAGTACACTTAGTACAGAATAACACTCTCAGTAACCGAGCGGATAAAAGTATATATCCACTTCCGTATTGTGCTTTATCATACCATAAGAAAAGTACAAAGGTTCTGTCTTACCACGCATACAATTGAAATAAAGTGTTAGTGTATGCAAATTTATTAAAGCACCGTTAACCGTTTTGGTGGTTTGTTCAACATATTAATGTCTTTGTACTTCTTGTCATTGGATATGACGGTATCCTCAAGATAAAGCTACTATGTTTACAGATGAAAAGTTCATTAGACTTTTGAAACTGTTTTAGCCTGCGGTGTTTGCTGCTGTATAAAATATTCTAGCCGAACATTGTTAGGACTTCCAGCTAAGGATAGATCTGATCCGGTTTGTCATCATGTTGTGTTGATCAAGCTCGGGTGTCGTACTGATCTCGAGGGTTATACATTCTTATACTTTGACTCACTCAGTCACAAGAATTTCCCTTAGGTCATTAAGGAGTAGTCAAGTGAACACCATTTGCGTACATCGGGTTGTACACTGAAAAACAAACTGTGCGAGAGTGATTAAGTAATCAAGCACGGTTTTAAAAGTATGCGGCAGAACTAACACTAGAACTTACGCGCTGAGACCTCCCAAAGGAAGGAGAATGGGGTTAGTAAATGTACTGATTGTCAGGTAACACCTGGACTGTCAATCGACTGTTCATGGCTGCCTGCGTATTATTCAGTACAGTTTGAAAAATTACATTACCTCTAAAAAGACTGTTCAAGAACTGAGTACGTCTGATAGGCTCATCGGGGATAGGAATTGAACACTATTCGCTAACTCATCCCTTCTTTCCTCTGAGCTAATTCCTCCCTGTCATTAAAGTTGGAAGTTTGCATCACTGGCTCCAGTTGGAGTCTCCCAAAAAACTCCGACCTGTTTCTTAGAAGGTCGGAATGCTGAGTAACGAGCACCGTGTAAGATAAGCAAGCCTTTTCGATTCAGTGGCGTAAACAACTGAATAGAGGCAGATTTTGTCTTTTTCTCACGTCACAGCTCAACGTTTTTACTCTCCTTTTCCCCTGCTTCCGGCTTTTATTTATTAGACCCAAGGTTACCAATAAAAGCGGGCGTTTTCAGCACCCCTTCCTTCTGACAACCGGGTCAACAAACTGCTGTTGTTAACACCTAGACGTATTATGAGTCTGAAATAAATGTTTTACATTTCAGTGCAATTACACAACTGAATTCTCTATGAGACAGTATTGTGCATTAACGATTCCTTCTCAGGGTCGTTAAGGACGACGAAGTCAAATTTTGCAGCCTATCTGGATTTTGAGTTTCCACTGAATTACAACGCAGATGCGAGGTGGATCTATTGAATTCCGGTGAGTTCTGCTATCGGCGCCTTCAAAGTCAACACTGCGGACATAACCTGTCGACAAGAACCAAAAAACCTTGGTGAGTTATTCTATCTGCACGTACTTCGAAAGCCAGCAGTTCAGGGCAAGCAAGATGGCTTCTTATAATGCCTTCTTTGATCTTCTGAGGTGAACTATCTGCTATGGCACCACGACACCCGCTGGTAATGTGAAAGTACACTTTGTTCGTTTTATGTCGGAATTGGTGAGACCTGGTCGTACGTTGCATGTTGAGCACCGACGCTGCGAAAATTATGTTCAGCTGTAATATCTGCGATCACTCCATTAGTGCTATACATTAATTCCTACCATTCAAAAACTAGAGTATGTCATATGGAGGTTATTCATTGTATCCTCATCCACAGGAAGAATATAGATCATTTTGAATTGACCATCCTCTCGCCCTCCACTCCATCGTTTGATTAGAAATCGTCCACTTTTAAATACAAAATGAACAATCAAAAATTTAACGAGGAATTCGTGAGAATGGGTTATCAAAAGCCGAAAACAATTAAACTGTCCAGATCAAAAAGAGAAGTAATGCAACTAAACGCTGGGAAATATGATAGGAGTTTTTCTAAGTGTATGATGCATGTATGGTGAAAGCGGATTTTTGCGGTATCACCATACATCTGAACTAATATCGTTTTTTTTCTGCGGATTCTGAATAACACAAAGAGTACTATGCTGTTAAATGCATATCTACAAAGATTGAACATAAGAACCGTTAGGATTATTTGTCCATTTGAGCTATTACGGTGAAAAAAACATTTTTGTCACAGGATACCTGAGTGCTATTTTATTTGAAATCTGGTTGCACTGTTTGTCAACACGGAGTTGATCGGACTAGATGGAAGAAAGACGACTGACGAATACACAGCATGACGTAGGAATATGGGAGTCTGACTGAACAATTTAAATTGCAATTCCACGAGCTTCAGCTAAGTGTAGAACTTGTGGATGGTGGGGGCTATTCGCTTAAGTGTGACATTCTGGACAATCTACCGTAAGGAATCCAAGCACTTAAATGATTGAGACATAGGAAGACATCGAGTACGGATATTTTTACTTTATTTACTGTCAAAGGTGATGATGAAAAATTGGTTTCTAAACTCACTATAATCCTGTACTCCACAGAACAGATTGAAAGAGTGTTTCATGATTAATGATGTCCTATAGATATTGTCATTTATAAAACTATTCAAGATAACCACGTGACAAGCACGGAGTTAAAAAGTAAGCCTGTGTCGATTGTATATAGTTAAACAATACCCCGTGTAGTGCGACGACTGCTTAAACACGCGCAATACTAAATACAATAAAGGCAGGGATAGTTCCTACCCGCTCGTTCCAGCACGTCAGCCATACCTTCGTATTGCGCCTAGTATCAACGCCTCGACAATCCTTTCCTTATCCAAAGGTCGTAGTAGTTTTTGTTCAACAAATATCAGTATTTCAAGACGCTCACCGGGGGTTTCCACTTGTGTAAAGGTGTTCTCGTGAAGTACATCAAACTGGTAAACTCAAGGTCAATTCCCTTTGATTGGAGGGTGGTTACTTGAGGAGAATTGGTTTGAATGTTGTCTACTCCAGATGGTTCCAAACGGGAGTATCCGACCGCCGTGTTGTTTTGTAAGTGAACCATAGAGAGCATTCCAGAAGAGGCACCCTGAGTTTTCGACAGTTTCAGAGTGGTGCCGAGTAGTACGTCGACCACTATTGAGCTAGTTCACAACAACGCTTCAGTTAAGTCCTTCGCAGTATAATGCAAGCCATATTGGATAAGATAAAGGATACGGCTGTCCCACATAATGTGCACTGTATATTTCAAAGCATGAATTGCTGTTGCAAAATCAACCTGGCCTTTCTCCCATCAACTTAGTCTGTAAATCTACCTGTGATTGTCAGAATAAATTCTCGTAAGAGAAGATTATTTCACGTAAATCGTGATTTCATCAAGTTTTGGGTCAGACAATCGTCTATAGATTACGCAGTTGTATTTAGAAGATTCTGAACGTAAACCCTAATGCGATTTACAGCAGATCAGGGAAAGACGTGTCGCAGATAACAACGTTTTTAACAATCGGTTGCGGACAGTTTCGTCCGTTACTATTCATCGGACTCGCGAGCAATATACTGGGACTCGTGCACGAAGGTTAAAGCTCGCGACAAACTAACTGGACTTTTAGACGTGTAAGCTATCAGCGCCTGTTTTTGCGCACGAACAAAACTCAGCCCAGGCTAAGAGTTTGCTGTGGCTACAACCACAAGGACACGAAACTGCAACTATCTGTCTCTTGTTGCCTGTTCTCCTAGGATTAGTTGTCAATTATCCAACATCTTCGGCTGGTAACTTGCGGGGCTACCGTTTTAAGTTTCATTCCCAACGGTCTAATCTGGGGAGTGCAAACAAAGATGAAGTTGGTTGGGTTTGTACTCCACCAAATATTGTATTGCACAACATTTATAAACCGACTTTAGGATACATCACTATGTTTGCCTCTGCCTAAAACGTTTAGTGTCCTTCACAGAAGATAAAATTACATTCGAAATATATCACTATCAAAAAAAATATCTCACTGTTTAATGGCTGTTGTCGTTATCATGGAAAGTTCGTAATTTCTGATACTCTGGATGTATGCTAATGAAGACGTTTATCTTACTGCATACGTCAAGGCCGGCTGTTAATAATAAGTTCTTGATAATAACCTTATGAGTGATTAAGTGATTTAGTACTAATTATGATTATTGAGAGCGCTGCCACGATTGTAAGGACAAGAAATCAAGTTCATCAGTTCAGAAACCACGCGCAGTTGAGTAGTATGGCCCTGGGATCAAGAGATATCGAAGTCTGCTATAAACTTTGCAATGAACTCTGCCTGGTAATAACGACAATGACCCTCTTAAATACGTTTAATCAATACCTAGGCTTAATCCGCAATTTAGATGCTGCACAAGAGGTACGACCTTGTAAAGTACAGGTGGTCTTTGAGCTTCAAACTGCCTACTTTCTTGCACATATATATTGAACACTGATAAAAATCTGCTTACCGGAACAAACTTAAATACTAATGTTAGGAAGTTGTTGAAAAGGTTCAGCTAGTGCCGTTATACTGCACGCATTCTGACAAATATATTGGTTTAATCCTCCGGAAAGAAACATCAAAGTTAAGTAAGCCACTCGTCAGTGCACGCCGGTTGCATCTCGATAAATATCTCAGTTTTCGCCTACTTTCTAATGAGACAACGATTTCAGTATTGGGTCACTAACTTCGCAGAACTGAATTTTGAACAAAACAGTTACATATGTCTTTGATTATCATTCAGTTTGCCTGCTTATGTTGAAATAAGACGCAGTAACCGCTTCACTAGTTAGAAGGCTAAGTCTCCTCTGTCACGTTATGATAACATAACCTATCAAACTTATTGGACAGTTCAATGATTGCCATTAAGCAACCACTTATCTCAGTGCTTCAGTTCGAAGTCAGTTAAAGTTGATCGTAACTACATTACTGTGATGGACTTTTTTAATACAGGTGTGGTTATGGTGAACTTTGTTGAACGTACATAATCGTGTAAACCAGATGGTGAGTTGAAGAAAACAGCTACTCGTCGGGCTTCTCTTCTGAAAGTCACTGCGAATTTTCGACTTCGTTAAACAACCTTTGGAGAAATATCCATGATTTTGTCTTACTACCTATGCTACTCAAAAGAACACGAGTAGGCATATTTATATTTATAAGATTATATCACCAGTACAGATCAGTCCTTCGCGTGAATGTTAATGTCCATAGCCATGTATCTCCTCTCATAAAATTTCCAGCTGACGGTTTACCAAGACCCAACTTCGTAAACAGTGGGATTCGATGGCGGATAAGTTAGACGGAAGTTATCCCAAATTCAGACTAACTTCAACGGTTTTCCTCCAGGTCGTTTGTTCCCAACGGAATTAGACAAATAGTGATCTCAGTGGATTCCAGCAAACGATGCAGACAGGTAGGTTTATACAGAGATAACTTTAAACGGCTACGAAGCACGTGCTACTGTAAGTCGGATTTTCACAATCCGGAAATGACCAGCTCAAAGTGGCGGTGAATTTCATACGTCCCTATAGGCTACTAAACAGAAGCGTACGTACAGTCCGGCAGATGCAATATCGGTGGTGATAAGAAGGCGATGTCCATTTATTGGAGTAAAACAGGAGTGGTCAAAGTTACAGCATGCGGAGTGCCTCGACACTCTAGCGTAATCTTGTCTGTAATTGGTAAATGAATGGTAGCATTAAGTGCGATTAGATTAACCTGGTGAACAAGGAGTATGTAGAAAATCTCTCAGAGCACAAAGTGGAGAATTTGTGGCATTCAGCTTTGGTTGAAAGAGAATCCCGAATGTGCCATGCAGACTGCATAATTCAGAAGTACATCTGACAATACTTCAGAGCTCAACCTCCTCCTACCTCTGCTCCGTAACCTGCTCAACGGAGTCGGCTTGCTGAATGAGGTATGTTGACTGAAATGGTCAGTAAACAAAAGGCTGAGAAGGTTTGCGAATGCACTGAGTTTTGCACTGTCGGTAAGCTACCTGCGGACTAAGTAAACCAAGGGTTGGAGTGTTTTCGTACTGCATACATACAAGTAAACATACATACATGCATACAAGTAAACATGATTTTAGAATCCAACGTAGTGACCTTAATGTATGATAACTACAGTCATCTCGTATTTGTAAATTTTACTGTGGTTTTCTCATTCCATAGTAACACCGACAACCCTACTACATGTCTTGCAACATTTCGTACCGTAGGCTCTCCTATCGTTGCTCGAATCACAGACTTGACAACTTTTTCCTGGCAACTACGGCATACTTGGGAAAATCATATTCTTCTCCGATGTGAATCTATTCATTCACAACGACTGATCTATTGAGATTAACTGATCAGTTGTCTCAATTGTTGCTTCAGTGCTAGCTGTATTCAAGAAAAAATAATGCTTTCAGACAAATTTTTTCCCCGAAAATTAGTCCGTTGTCCACTATGTGTAAAATTTATGAACATCCATGATGTCTTTGGCATCAAAAATTGCTCCGATTTTTGGCAAATCGTGAAAAGACTCGTCTAGGGGAAGTTGAATGAACAGTTCCAGTCTTGACAGGACAACAGACAACTCCTTCTCAACTACCTAAGTGTACTGTCTTTGGACTGCTCCATTTAACTCTATTCAGAACTCAGCTGTTCCTGATGAACATAAACGGTTGAGTTGTAGTAAATCTCAAAAGTCTGACTATCTATTACCAGTCGTTGTTAATAAACGTGCTATGAGTCGACTTCATAGTGTGGCTGAGTTGTTCAACCAACGTTTGACTGCACGTAAAAATGTTAACTACTGAGAGGTGACACGCTTTACAGTTAGTCCTAAGAGGACTGGTCTGGTTAGTACACGTCTGTAACATTAGAGGTTTTCAAAGAAGTACTTCTCATTCAAATGGAAAACCAAGCGAACATCAAAAACCCTGATTGCTTAGATTGTTCTTGCAGTGCGTAACTTTAATGTATGGATTGGTATTTTAGGAAGTTCAGTTTTTTCCGTCGCTAAGTAAAAGTTTACAGCAATTCACAAATCACAATGACACATAAATAAATTTTACTTTGACCTCAATCTGACAGATATCCTCGGGGTTACGTACAACACCTACCGATATGGCCACTCAAGTTCCTGTCATGTTTACCACATTCAATAGCTCTCAGTGTATTCTGCACGGTTGAAATCTTCAGATTGCACATTATTTGGTCAATCGATTTGTCAATGTTTGTGTGACTCTCGGAAAGATGTGTTGCCCAACAACCACTTTCCCTCGTTTCCTGTCAAATACTAGTATATGTTTTACAAAACGTTTCAGTGATTTTGATCATTTTCGAAGTGTTGAATAAAAACAGAGAAGTCCAACAAAGCTCAACCAATCGGACGAGTGCTCTCGTCCTTTTTTGATTCCGTTATTATTAACTTAGTTTCAATTTCTCCAAAACTCAACCTGTTTAGCCACAAATTAATTAAGAAAATGGCTCAATTATGTTTCTTCATTGAAACTATTGATGGCTACCTACCAAGTGTTCCACCCAACTCACAAGGATGATTATGTGACTTCAATTCATTTAATAAATTAATTTTACTTTCTGAGAAGGCAAATTCCTAAAAAGATAAAACTTCATCCTTCGTATTGTTAAATTAACTTGGTTTAACGTCCTTTTTCAGTTAGACTGTCAACCAGCTGTTTGCCGGTCTTCTATAAAAGGTCATCAGTCTCCTAAATCATTCTTCTAACCAGTTGTATAAAAGCAATATACTTTCCTATTTCATACATTTCAGTTCAGTTCGTTTGAACACATACGGTTCGTGACTGCTGTTGATCGCTGTTTCCGCTTACGTTGTTTAATTTGATTTTCGCAGGGTTTTGATATTTTCCAACAACTCGTAGCACGGAAATGGTTGTCAGCACTCCGGAGGTTGTCCCACTAACCTTTCTATAAAATGGACTGTTTAATGAACA
>LUCH01000783.1:64421-128824 GCA_013368495.1 Paragonimus heterotremus
TGTTTAATGAACACATCTCAAGTGGTCATTGGAAACACAGTGAAGTATAAAATCTCGTTAACGACGATTCATCATCAGGCTAAAACGATAATGATTATATGGAACTTTATTATTACGAGGAATCGGACAAAATCGTGGAACAGATTCACAAATTTTCCCATTGATCTTGATAACCACTCGTATATTCTTAGCAATATGACTAGCCTGATGGTCAAATCTTGTTCACCAGTTCCAAGTTCTCATAATTTCAGCAAGCATATCTGAATAAGCTTGAAAACCGACTACACTCTAGATAGGTTCATCCACTACTAAAATAAATGATGCATCCATTTGTTTTTATATTCACAGTAGTATTTCATTTGTTGGGTATCTTGTTTATTTTGTTAAATAGACACCTCTGTTTGTTCAGCTATCCGTTGCTAGATCGTTCAGAAGCAAATGCGTAGGGCTGGGTAAATTACCCCAGGACTTTTGTAATTCAAGAGTGAAATCAAATGAAATTATGTAACCGGCATATTCCTTATTTAGTGTTAATACTTCATGCATACGTTTGAAGCTGAAGAATGTAACGTAGTTCAGACAGAAACTTGTAGAGACAGAACTATTAGAAAACGTTCCAGAATCAGAACTTGGAAAAAGTACAGGCAAATACGAGTTGTACAGAAAACATTAGAGATCTGACATTGACGCTTGTATTCATGACCATTTTGGGTTGCGGATTCCACAGAAATGAATCGACCAGTTTGACTCATTCACTATTGAAAGCAAACTATAAGTTGCCTTATTCTAAGTAAAGTGGTTGATAAGTAGGCCTTATTTCACTTGGTTCGTAGGTACTTAGGTATCAATAGAATTATAATTCTTTTATGTTGATCAAAATATATAACGGAGTATTTGAAATGTCCAGGAATACGGAATGTTGTGAGGAAGATTTTGGGCTTCAGTTTCCCGTCGCCATATTTGACTTTTTTCATATCAGATTTGTAATTGAGTGCCCGTATAAACAACACACACCCTCAAGGGGATAAGCTAACCGGACACTTCTTTTGTGTAAGCGTGATGGGTTACTCCTTTGTCCTTCATGTAACGAGTGCCTTTTGATTGTGGGCTGTATACTTCTACTTCTTGTTATAGACTACTGCTTAATGAAATGACTATGATCAATCTGTTGTAGAAGAATAGTTTCCTGTTCATGTAGCTGTACTTTCTTATTATCTTATCGTTTTGTTATATTATCGTAAATCTTTTTGTCACAATGCTTCCAAGTTGCATATTCTATTGGCTCCATGTTCAGACTGAGTTAAAATGTTAGACATATTGTGTGTTTGAAATTCCAGTAGTTAATTTTCTATTACATTTCAGTTCTTTTGATCCTAACTGGTGGTTAAAATGGTTGAAGATGTGCACATACACTTGTAACTGTATCACCACTCTGTTTAAAATGTGCACTATAATCATAAGCAAGGTGATGTGGTAAACAAAACGTGTTTTCTTCGCTCAACTATCAGAATGACAACTGCACTGTTTGTAAAGCCGCGTATGACATTAAAAATACGTTTATCTTCAACATCTCAACTTTCCACAGGCTGTCAAGTAAACAGTTTATTCCAGTTTCAGGTAAAATTTAAATCTTCGGTGCTGTTGGAGTTAAACATGTTTAAAATGTCCTTTCAACTGTCAGTTTACTCTGCTGTTTTTACTTCCGAACAATACACTATATGGTTTGGTGTATGAGGTCAAAACACTGGACATATGGTTGGGAGAAATTCTGACAGATGTTTTGTTTTTGCCTATATCTGCAACAGATTACGCAACTACATTTGAGCACATCATTATCAGAAACATCTCAACGATGTTATGATAGAAACTTAAAATGATGAATGTTTTGAGATAGGATGCACACGACCGCAAGGAATTAGTCCAAGAACGTTGCATTCACCTGACATTATTAACGTATTCATCAGAACTTGCTGAAAAGCATCTAGGTCTCTGTTGTTATAAACCTAGGCTTTGGACAACAATTGATTACAACCAAGGTTTTTTTATTAGACACATATTCTATAAAATCTGTTATTCACCAACGTTGATCTAAGTAAATTTGGTAGATGGTCTATTAATCATGCTGACTTAGTGCGTTGAACGAGATATGTAGACGAGGTTCTACTATTCGGCGTTACGATACGGGTGACACTGCTTCGAATTTTATTCCGAGTTGATCGAATCGGGCTTCCAGGTCAAGCATTAGTCGCCCGGTATTGATGTACGATCGGGACCTTGTCCTAATTAGGCCTGTTCCCTCAGGATAATGAATACAAAAAAAACTTTGGTAATGCTATTTCCTAACACTCTATAGCTCAACCATTCCGCGTCCACTTTTTGTGTTAAGCGATCTCCAGATTCACTTGTCAGGACGCATGACGGTTTTATATGGGAGGAAATCGTATGCAGCTTGACCTACGGACAAGCTATATAAACTTACGACTGAACGGTTTTTCTTGTGTATAAATTACTACTGTGGGTTAGTATCAACTGGATATAGTAGGGCGTCTACGTGACATCTGAGAACGATACGGATGGTCTAAATTTATCAGGTTAATTAAGTAATACAACTGAAATGGTCCAAATTTTCCATTGTTGAAATGTAAACAATGTGACGGCTACATTTACCAGATTATCGGTGAATAATGTTACAAGTTTTTTGTCCTCTCCAGCAGCCGGTTTGCTTGCTATTAAGGGTACGGTGGGTTAAGCAGAAAGCCCGACAGAACTGACAAAGTTTTAAACTAATGTTCTAACCACGCCAATTGAGCAACCGCCTGCTTATTCCACAGCATGACACAGTTAGGAACGAATGAATGACTGACAAACAACCAACTAGACGCATACAACATAAAGACTCAAAGTGGATCTAAATTCTTGCACAAATGTGTCCTGCTTATAGCACTTTGCCTGCAAGCTTGGCCATGACCAGTTTAGCTCATGTCGACTAAAACGCCACATTTAAGTGCCTCTTTTAAGCAAACTTTGTACCACTGAGTGGTTTTACCAAACGAAGCAACATCGTTTGTCACATTATATGTTTTGTTTTCTTCGCCATCAACTTGTAATTGGTTTCTCAATGGATACAACTATTGTAACGGGGAGAAGCAAAACTCTTATTTCCAGGCACGATGATTACTATTGATAAACGCCCGTGTTTGAGACAATTTGAATAATAAAACAACGTAAGCTGAATATTATGGTGAAAATGTGCCTCTGGAGGCGACGTAGCTTTCCTTGAGTTCGAAGAGTACCACGGATCATGTGGTCGTTATGGTTTCTTAGACTGTAAAATGTTTAGCTGAACTATTATTCCGAACAGCCATGTATAAAAAGTGTTTGAACAAATTCCACTGTAAGGTAGAACAGCTCCAAGAAACTACTCTGATATTCTATTTGCCGAAAAGTGACTGAATTTATTTGATTGATAAATTTTTTAACGTGCAAGTGATTGATCAGTTGGTCTCGGCAAGCTGTCTTCACATGGTATTTCAAATGGTGAAGTAATCAAAAATACCTCAGCGGTGTGAAGTACATATGTATCTTTTTATCGAGAGAATATTAATTTAAAACACTGGGTTCCCTTTAATTTCAATGTTGAGACTTCTAATAAACCCTTAGATTGAAAATGCGATTGTTTTATGAGAACTAAAGCTTGGTCATGTTGAAGATGTGCACTACTGGCCAGTTCCGGCTTGTTCAAAACTCAAAACCTTCCCTAGTGGGCTTATCGGACGTTTCTTGGAATTCATGATCTAAGTTCATAGTTGAACACAACCGAAGTCAAATCTTTCTGATTTTTCGAAATCCATGTTCATTATATTCTGAGCAGAAGGATCACAGTGAACAACTTTGAGTTTAGTAAGGCTGATTTTGAAATGTTCATTCCAAGGCTTCCCTTTGTGACCTAAAATTAAGCCTGAAAACCGTCTTCACTTGGAAAGGATGAGTTACTCTAGAATGATTGTGCTTAGCGATTAGCTAAACTTACGATTCAAATTAGTGAGGAAACTGTTCATAAATGGATTACTGAAGTAGCAATATTTTTTAACGACGTTAAATTTGTATTTCTCTGTGAAATACTGGCCTACAGTTGTCCATTACGATTAACTACAGAGAACGTTACGCATAACTCACAGTCTTAATTCATATCAGTGTTATTTTACGTTTACTTTTGAACTATTGTGATCGAGCACAGTATACAGCATTAATCAAACTGCCGTTTATCTATCTGTTAAGGAGTTCGTGCTTGTGCTACATTATAGAAACGAGAAAAAAACAAGGGGCACAGTCAATACACTTTTCACTAGAAATGATCTTCTCACAGAGTCGGTATTTAAGAGATCAGAAATTTGTATTTTGACTATTGCAATAAACATGAATTCATAATCACGGTTTTGGGTATTTTTAAAAAGAATCTTTGAGTTTGCTAAACCAATGGATTAACTCCACTGAGGCAGAAGTAATACGGTGAAATTGCCGAAGATTCAAGGCCATCCGGAAAACCTACAGTGATGAGTTAATTTGCGATTTTAATCAATTTCAGAGCTTGAGATGAACATGGTCTCATCGAAAAAACTGAAGCTACAGTATGCAGTGTAAAGCTGTTAAACTGTATTCATTAGTCAGTGGAAAAGGTTAGTGGTTTGGTTCTAACGGGTTACCAACCCGATAAGAGTTGTTCTGATTATCCGAAGAAAGTCCACAACCCATACGGAGGAAGACAAATATGTTGACATGAAGAGAATTAACTGTCTTTATAAGAGTGACCGGAATTGTTACCAAGAATGGCAGGCGAGTTTTAAGAAATTGAGAGGTTTGGAACTGTTTTCACTTCTCACAACTTATAACAACACGAAGTTCGCAATATTGATCGAATTAGTCAGCGATGTTTACAATGGTTGCAACTTAAAAATGTATTCACTACGTAGTGACCGACCGAAGTAATATGCGGTTGAAGCTAGTTTGCACTGTCAGGAAAATGGTGTTATATAACAGAAGCCGGTAAGAAACATTTCGGCACAACTGGAACAGCCTTGTTCTAAAACATCACTAGACTGAAAGCGTTACACATTACCATCGTATAGCCTACTTCAGTGAACTTCAAAGTGACTACTATCTGAGTTATATCTAAGTGTTTTCAAAGAGGCCTGGCATCAAGTGTCCCGAATTTTCTACAGATGGTGTGTTGTAAAAGGTTACCGATTCAGACGGGGCTCATATTCACTTGACAAAATAGTACTGTACGAGAAAAAAGTAAAATTTGACAAATTTCATGTCAATCATAATGACACAGTGATCAATTGGCATCCGACTGATTATAAAAACTAACATGCATATACGGTGCGAGACCAAGACCTGATTATTGACACTGGAAATATGTAGGCACAAAAGACTCACATTTATTGACTTTGTCTTGTTCCGTCATACACTGTACAGAGTAGCGTCGGAGTTCATGTTTGGTTGCTGGAGTTAGTAAGAATAGGGCACAATCAGTAAAGGTGCACCTGTCAGTGACTCATCATTTTTAGACATAAGCACATAATGAAAAATAACAAGACATGAAAAATATTGAACACAATACATTAAATGGGTGTGTAACGTCAGGGTGCTTTTGAATTTCTTCCCTCAGCTTGTCTTGTGTGATGAAACAAGCTGTAACAATTGTCTACAACTCTGCAAGCATTCTGAATGATACCGTAATTTAGTCAAACTCTAGTGTACTAGTTGGAATCAACTAGAAGTCGCACAATGCTCTGAATTCCTGCCCACTTTTGAATCCAAACTTAAAAAATGGGATTTTTTCGACTTTGAATATCGATACATATTTGAACAATGTTACACCTAATATTGAAACTGGTCCGGTATAACAGTCCTAGTCTTGTTGCAAAAGAGTACTGAAACACCGCAACTGTCAACAGTTGTCCTGGGTGTGGGTTCGTGTGAGTTTACTGTTTGCAAGAAGCTAACCGTTGATGTCCCGAGACTAACGAACTAACGAAGAAAGTCCGTCTTATAAGTTTGATCATTGTGCCAAGTACAACCTTGTTGATGTGAACATAATAGCCAAGGTGAGAATGAGTAGCGATCCCTGTATGAACTGCCGATTGTGAGGTTAATAATGAATATGAAACTTCTGCTTCAACTTGTGTGTTTGAGTAATTACTGACCATGTTTGGACGAACTTGTTTTGATAGCCAGGAACAATAATACGTAATCGGATGTAAGCGGCTCAAGCTTCTTCCGGGGTATGCTCTCCTGCGTCTACACATATAGAATGGATTATCTTTAGTAAAACATGTCAACCCGGAATCAAATTGAGCCAGCCCAATAAACGAAAAGTGATAGATTAATACATTTTGCATCCATATTTTGTCAAATTGAATAGCTAACTTTTAGAATCAACGTCCTGAATTTGATTCTTTGTACCGCGCACCTACTGGTTATTCGAACAGTAGGTCTAGTTCAGCATCATTCTCTATTAATCAGAGAAGTCAACGTTACAAAGAATCATAATAACATTCGACGAGTACACTTTTCACTGAATTTTCGTACGTTTCAGCTTGCAATGAGAATAGTAAGTATTGTTGTCGATCACCAAAAAATTATATCAATAATTATCTGAATCCTAGATAAATATAATAATTCACTAATTGGAGGGACAGAGAAACGGAACTGCACTGAAAAAACGCAGTTACTTCCCGAATTACCGAGCATTAGCAGTGTGCATACACTCCATTGTTACAGTGAGATTGACTGAAATATTCTTCTTAAAAACCAATCGGGTCAGACAAAGAGATTTTTGAAATTAATTCTTGGTAATCTAAACTCTCCTGTACACATAAGCTGTGATAACCGCCCCAGAGACGGAAGGCAAGAAGAAGAGCAACAGGTGATTGAAAGATTAAGGCGGGATGTTCGATTTAAGTGCAAAGAACAGCAAAAATGAAACAGTCTGCCGCGAATGTCATATGCGGCTATAAATTAATCATAAAGCCCAATGAATCTAAGCTTTGATTTAGGCGGTAGATCAGTCTGCAGTATGAAAATAGTATCTAAGATTAATTTATGGCGATCACCAATGATGATTTCCAAATTGATTTATCGCAATTTTGCAACGCGACAGGTGGGCTACAGGTCAAAAAACAAAACCATTGGGCGGCATTTAAGTAACGTTTCGCGGTCTGCAATCTATGAACACTGACCTGTTTATTCAGATTGTTGGTGAGACCGCTGGACAAAAACTGTCACGACGGCAGATTAAGTAGATTGTCTTCCCACAAGGCAAGGTGTTATAATATACGTTGCTAGTGACAAGATTCTCTGACTGACTGCCACCGTTCCGATGCACGTTTTTATGCTGCCCTGTGTTGTCTTCGTCAAATTCTGCCCCAGCAATTTTGACACTACCAGCAGTGATGGTTTGGAATCAATAGTGTTACTGTTGAACTATTCAATTTAGTGTTAGTAATTTGGGTCAAGCGTTACTGTTGCAGATCATCGCACGACTTTAGAAGTTGTGTTCAATCATTTTACACTTTTGAATAGCCGGAACCGTCATCCTGGATGCTAAGTGTTACGTATTGCTTCCAGAGTTTGTACACATTGAGTTCTTCTAATCCATTTAGTCGAAACAGAGAGAAGAGATACATCACGATGGTTAATTGACGTCTGTAAACCAGTTCGTGAATTGTTATACCCCAACTGTGTTCGTAGTTCCATTGAGCTAGCAGGAATTTTGGCGAATAATTCAGTAGGTCCACAGATGATGTACTCGGTCGACGTAGACTATTTACCAACGTATCGCTGCGTGAAACTGTTGAATTTTTGTGTGGTTTTATTTTTAGTCGGAATGTAAACGTATGTATTCTGTTAGATCTTCTTAATGATCTCATTTTTGCCTGTACAGTAAACATTCCGTTTGAGTTCGAAGGTGTTAACTATAGACATATTGATGATTCAGCCATGGGTAGCCCACTGGGTCCCATATTGGCGGATGTGTTTTTGGGAATGCTTGAAAGGCAACTTCAAGAAAGGACTCCGGGGTTCCTGCTTTCCAAACGTTAAGTGGACGACATTTTACTTTTCACTGATGAACGAAATTTCACTTCATTTTATAACTGTTTGAACTCCCTCCACCCAAAGCTCTCTGCACCTTATGAGATGAAAATTAATAACTGCTTGTCGTTCTTAGACATTCTTATAAACAGACTTAAAGACGGTACATTACAACGGTCTGTTATAGTAAGCCAACTTGGAGTGGACAATATTTGCAGTTTTCAGATTCCCATCAACATCATCATAACAGCCATGCGCCTGACCAAAAGGTACTGTGGCTCTGGCAGCCACTCACCAGCTGTTTTTGGTAATTCTCATCGGGCCTTTACGATTACATAAGGTACATGCGTTTTATATATGAACAATTAGAGCAAGTCAAAAAGTTTATTATACTCATAAACATGGACGGATCACAGTCTACTGGAGGAGGCTGGAAGTGTTGGTGGATATGTGGCATTATCACTCGTGCCTGCCGTGAGATATGCATTCGGCGGTGTCAAGTGGTTCACGCCTGCTTGGGTTTCAAGTGCCCTTAAGACCGATTCTCGACATGTACAGTTTCCTATATCATGTTTTAGCCCATTGGCTAGTGGATCTACTGGAACCAATCAAATCTCCACTAACTCCATTCAATTTAAAAGATACTTTTGACATCGTCGACGCGGTTGATTAAGTGAATATCAAGTATCAAAAACTGGTTTCCTTAGATGTAACCTCGTTATTCACAAACATGTTAAGAGAAATTATTGATCACCTGTGCGCTTACACTGAAAACAGACAACTCATCGTCAGCATTCCCATCGCCATACTAAAAGAGTTACTGATATTCCGCACCTCAGACATCCAGTTTCAATTCAATAAGAAGCTCTATAGACAAAGTTATAGCATAGCAATGGGCTCTTCGTTGAGTCTGTTCCTCGCAGATATATTCATGACAAAACTTGTAACCAACGAACTGCGTCATTTCGTCGACAATTGATCTCTCTATAGACGCTACGTAGACGATACATTTTGCTTGATGAACGACAAAAATGACACACGATCTCTACTAGCTAACTTTCATCGTGCGCATCCCAATATCACATCCACTATCGAACTGGAGATGAGTAACCAACTATCATTTCTAGATGTTGCCGTGCCCCGTAGAATTGATGGGTTAGTTCAAAGAGCCGTTCCTAGGAAAAACGTGGACTGGCCAGTGCACGCACTTCCTCAGCTTTGTTCCGCTGAGGTATAGGAGCAATTTGGTTTGCTGCTTAACAAGCAGAGCCAAAAGGATATGCAGGTCAGATACCCTATCGGGTGAACTTTAGCACATTCCAGATGAGCTAATTCAATATGATATCCACAAAGATTCCTGGGCAGGAGCATACAACCAAAAGTGAGGCATGTAATTGTTCAAAGGGTGGACAAAAGCCTGTCTTTATCACCTTATCATACAAGAGGAAAGCTACCAGTGAAATTATCACCCGCCGAGTTTGTAATGCAGTCGACAGTGCCTATCTTGCAGCAAGGGTCATCGTGTCGTACAATACCTGAACGGTACTGGTGCCATACCTCAAAGATAGCTTGTCTAGGTTTCCTTCGTCCTTTTGTGTCTATTCGGTCACCTGTTGTTATCAAGCCGGTTATGTTGGCAGAACCACAAGGGGGCTATTAAAAAGGAACCGTGAGCATCTTTCAAAATGGCTTCGCAACGTTTCCATCAAGTCCATTTCCACTGCAATCGGTTCTCATCTAATTGACACTGGTCATCACATTGAGCCTTATGAAGCCTACCGAATCATCTACAAGGTTCGCCAAACCCACTCCACAGCTGTCAGATTACGACTGTCATCATTGGTCGAGGCAATTGTCATCAAACTCTACAACCCCTGTCGGTGTGCCCAAAAACAGCTAATGCAAACCCTACATCTCCCTTGACCAACTAATCCACAGCCACTTGAAACCCAAGCAGGCGGGAACCACTTGACACCGCCGAATGCATATCTCACGGCAGGCACGAGTGATAATGTCACATATCCACCAACACTTCCAGCCCCTTCCAGTAGACTGTGAACCGTCCATGATTATGAGTATAATAAACTATTTGACTTGCTCTAATTGTTCATATATAAAACGCATGTACCTTATGTAATCGTAAAGGCCCGATGAGAATGGCCGAAAACAGCTGGTAGCATGATTGATTTCTTATGAATATTTGCAGTTCTCTAGCTTCGCACTTATTGCTTATAAACGGGGGCTAGTGAAAACGTTATTCCACAGAGCCGGAGTGATTTGCACTGCAGATCGATTGGAGATAAAAGAAGAGTTTTTTAAGAAAATGCTGGTGGATAACGGCTACCTTGAAAAGTTTGTTGATAACCACAGTAAGATGAAAGAACCAAAAGTGGAAAGCTGCAGTGCGCAGAAAATGAACATATTCCTACAAATTCAATTCAGAGATGACCACCTGATTAACAGCATTGATCACAAATTGATGTCGGTTTTGCAACGCACCTATCTAGCTGCCCAAGTGCGCATCCTGCTAGGCACTAGGGGTCTGGCTCTTCATAGCTGTAATACACACTCAGTCGATTAGTCTATCTCCCACGTAATATACCAGTCCAATTGCAGTTGCAGTGACGTCTACATAGGTAGGACAGATCGGCGTTTGCATCAACGTATGGCGGAGCACATTCCTAAGTGGTTATCAACTGTAATCTCAAAAAACGACTTACTGAATGTAACAAGCTTGAAGACCTTGGCTTCAACGATCGCCAAACACACCTTAGCAACCGGTCACCTAGTTGACCATGTCAAATCATTTAAAATATTGTTATATAATGGCAACCCGAAACTGCTGGCGATTAGCGAGGCAACGCTAATCAAACGACATTCGCCAGTTTTGTGTGCACAGAGGACGCTGACGCAATCAATCTCCTTGCCTTGGAATTGATTGAACTATTAGCGAGTGAAAGGTTAGAACTATGTGACTGGTCCGCTCAACTGTTGTTGCTATATGCAGTTTGTATAAAATTTGCTGGTTTTACGTTGCTGACTGATGAGAGTAAATCGAAATGTTAACATCTCGCGATATGTTTTGATTAAATGTGGTTGTTATGCGCCATACAGTGCTATAGTTTATGTCATTCACTTTGCAAAGATGTTGATAAACTTATGTTAGGCTACGTTGCAAACTGTAAAACGGGAAATCTGTTCGAACTAGCACAAGGTCACTTAAAAACACTTTTGCTACTCTATAAGGGTTAGCAGTCCGAAACCCAGTTTGAGTATCTTATCATGCCCAAGGAGAGACTTGAGATTAAAATTCAAGCCATCAGTGCGAACCATATAGTTTTCAAATCGGAAACAGTTTCGGGGTTTGAGAAATTGGGAACAGCTTAATGGATAAACAACATATACTGATCTCTTGTGTACCAAGAGATTAACCCATTGTAATATAACTTTAAACAAAAGTAAGGCATTCTAGCCTCCGGACATTCTACGTTCAAGTCGTACTATTAAAAATCGAACGAGGTGTACATTTTGTCTAAGTTTTAGAGCATCTTTACAAGTACGTTTGAAATTTAAAAAAGATGGAGACACTCAGGCTAAACTCATTTAATAAACTTGGGCTTGTCCGGAGTTCATTCATACACGATTAATTCTTCCACGTTTACTAAACCATTAAAACAGTGACTGAACTTTCCTGATTAGAATGAGGAAAACTACTTACGGTTCAAAATGTAAACAATGGCAGTTTTCCGACAAACGACGGAAAGCCAAAGCATTACTACGAAGGTATCTCAATAGAAATGTTGTGACTCACAAACGTTTATTCCTTGTAGTGTTACGCAAATGATATCAGTTTTCACTTGTGAAAATTATAATTTTACGTTAACGCCCATTTATCTGGACGCAAAAATTGACAAGTCTTAAGATTTTTCCCAGTAAACGCAGGTCTAAGGTCTTCAATTAACTAGTTTTCAATTTTGGATAGTAAAACGGATAAATAGAATTAGCCTAAAATTAATGGCCAAAAACAGTAATTCAGAACAAACTGTTGACGCTGTCCATGTGAATACCTAAGGAAAATTCACGTCATCACTGCTAGTCCAAACTCATAGAAACGAATGAGATATGGAGAGTTTATGCTAAAACCAGTAATAAACCTAAATATATTAACAATTTCCAGAAATATTTAGTTTTCGTATGGCGACTATATGGAGTTAGACCTCGTAAATAGTTCAACCAACATTATGAACTTCTTCGGTCTGAACAGGAAAAGCGGAGGTTTGCCTATACTCATATCGTCAACATACATCGGGAAACAGTTCTTGGATAATCACTCTTGAGGTGAATATTTTTAAAAGGGCTGGAACAATCGAAACCAAAAACTCGAATACGATTAATGGAGGGTAAAACATAACATTGATCGTTCTGGAAGTTCTGTTATGTCTATGGATGTTTCGTTTGTCAACAGCTGGGCAACTTTTTTATGAAGTGCATTTTGAAATATAAAATACTGATATATGCCTGTTAAATATTTCAAAAGCAACCCGTTTCAGCAATGATGAATCCCCCATTCATAAAATCTTCATGAAGTTATGTACATGTCAGTTACCAAAAGCTTAGTTCAAATGTGAGAAACCTGTTTTTAAAGCAAGCAAGTGGCAGTTGGTACATATCTAAAATGACGGCATGAGAAACGTACACAAGGCTAGGGTTAACTGCGCGAATCGCATGTGGCAGTGTGTATGCTGATAATATCTCAAGTTTCACGAATAACTAGTATACTCTAGTATTTTGTACCCTGTAAGTTGCTTGCTTCTAATTTCATAAGTGACTACTTAGCTGGCTACGCTAACGACCCTGCGTCAGTATGTATATAACTCAAGATACCTTTGGAGCCGTTGTTACACTGGTATGTTCATTGCAAATTTCTATGATGGAATCAACACCTTTTGATTTGGTTTCCTCTAGTCTATCAGTTATATGAATGGTCTTATTGAAACATTGTTTGATGTTACTAAACAGGTCTGTAAGCAACATCAACTGGCATAGGAAAATACATTTTTGTTCGGACGATCGGTTCAGAAAAGACATTCTCCACAATTTGTCAAAGTTCTCAATATGCGGAAATTAAGGAGGCCTACAAAGAAAGCGCTTGTAAAACTTCTATTTTTCAAAGATCACTGTACCAATATATTGTATCATTTTTTTGAGTACACTTGAATCGTACGTATCCTGCTGCGCAGCTCCGCCATTTGATTTCAACCAGGGCTGTTTGACATACGTGGCACTACACTTACCTGATTGATCGGTCTTTTAATTTAATCAATAATTCAGCTGGAGCAGCAGTATTACTTTATATCTCTGTCAGAATCTGACTAACCACTTTCATTGATGTTTGTTATAGTCATTGAAGTGAACAAGTAACAAGGCACACATTAACCCAAAATATTGTCGTTCTTTGCTTGTTGTATACTGCTTTATAGTAGTTCATACTGGCGACACTTTTAGATCAGTTGTTGATTAATGTGCACAGTCATTCCCACATTTGTGGCGGTCAAACAAGCCAGGCTGCATATGTATTGATAAGTTAGTCTCGTGTGACCTACAGACATCACTTTATATTACCAGTTGTTGTGAACTTTTGACCTTCCCTGTTTAGTCTGATCAAGTATTATTCTCATGCACTATAATATGTATATTG
Organism: Paragonimus heterotremus; assembly: GCA_013368495.1. Classification (NCBI taxonomy): domain Eukaryota; kingdom Metazoa; phylum Platyhelminthes; class Trematoda; order Plagiorchiida; family Troglotrematidae; genus Paragonimus; species Paragonimus heterotremus. Next base: position 78,217 of record LUCH01000783.1, read on the forward strand.
CAAGCTTTTTGATTGCAAGCCCAGCCACGTAAAAATAACGTTTTAGTAAATGTATTCACTCATTTTCCTGTCGGTTTGAAAGGTATTCTCACTACCTAGAGTTTTTGACTGCAATGCAGCCGGAGCTAAAAGTTAACATATGCAACGATAAAACATGCAGCGTTAGCTGATAACCAAGGTTAACGTGACAGTTACGCATGCACGTTGATTGAAATAGGGGTCTCCACATAGAAAAGCATATGTATCTCTATGTCTAAAAGTGTCTGTTAATCAATACCTAAACGACAGAGATGAGTGAAGATTGAATCGAACATGTGTTCTTGTACTGTTTAACACCGTATGGTCCTCCGTGTGCATAGTACTATTGAGGCAGTTTCGCGTTGAGTTGAGTAAGATGTCATATACTCTGTGACCACCATGTTCTCGACAATTCCACTGCGTACTTTATTGGGTTGTTTGTACCGGTTTAGGTTTATCCAAACGAATATGACATGGGAACATTCGCTGTGATGCAAGCAGGCTATTTTGCTGAATACAAAGAAGTACACTTGCTTTTATTTGGTGTAAGACTTGTTGCTGTACTGTGAGATGGAAACACTGGCAACGATGATTCTCGCATTGCTTATATAAACCATAACATTTTGATTACCGAAAAGCATGTGTCATCCGGGTTCCACAATTCTTGCTTTCTGCTGTTTGGACATCAAATCATTTTATTCAACTAGACAGTGCCTGTAGTTTTTCATATAGATAGAGCCGGTAATATTTTGCTGTTTGATTAAGATCATAGCTTACAACAATTGGATCTACAAGATGTTGTTTACGAACCAAGATTTACTGGCGGCCCAATACTTAAAGAATTCTGTTTTCTCAAATGCTTCCGTTTCCTGTAACATTCCACCATAGGCGGTGCAAGTTTTTCCATTTTCTACGTTTAGTAATATCACAGTCGTAATGTCTCGTTTGCGACTGAACCGTTTTTTTTAAGACGTTTTCTCGAAATATTGCAAGCAAACGGCTTTTTATGAACGGAAAAACACTCACATTTGCCCGCATTTGGTTTAGCATTCGGATGATCATTTTCACTGGTTAAGTTCTGAAGAGAAAAGTAGAATGGAATTTCGACCTTACTGAAGCTCGTCAGTGGTTCACAAATTGCACTCTTGGCCTCGTGTTTACGAGATTAGCGTAGTCGACACACCGCCAGTAACTTCACATTAGGCATGACTGTTCAGTCATATCCAAACGCCCAACTTTGACCTTGTGTGAATAGTGTATACTTTGTCCGATCGTTTCGAATGAAGAACAAGAGAGACCGTCTGTCCAATACATTCGACAAACCCGCGACCAGGACTTCTCAGTCAGGTTGAAATCATGGACTCCATCTAATTAACTGAGTAGTCTATACAGCAAGAACAGAATTTCGGGGCTTTAAGCTATCTCAATTTCGAATTCGAACGCAGTTCTTCAATTCAGTACCTCGTTTTTGCAAGAGAACCATATCATCCACAGTTCCAACTTGAAATAGTCCGAATGCTCGAAAATCCAATGAACGACCCATTTATTTTGCATCATAAACACTCTTGAGTTAGAAGAGTTTCACCCTGCCGAATAGTGATAAGATCTCAAGCTTGGCGCGCCCCACACACTGCGGTCTTTATTATGTCATGCTTATGACTGGTGTTATGTATAAGTTATAGGTTATTGACGATGTTTCCTGATTTTGTTTCCTCTGCAGCCATTTTTTCACCGCTTTCTTACATCCGGAAACAATCGTTTAATACTCGAGAACTGAGCGGACCATTCAAACCCCGCGTAATGCACTCTTCGTTGTGCATTCGCCAACTTCGACAGACTTCGTAATGGCTTCCTGTCGACTTCACATCCACATGTTGTCAATCACCCTTCAGCATATTCAGGTACAGCCTTGTGGTTATAAGTCTTTTGTTTTGAGTTTACTCGCTGGCATCCCGAGCGCGTTATTTTGCACAGTCAACCATGTATGTTTGGTTCATCGGTCTCAGATTATGCACATTTAGTGGATTCACTGATAAGGCTTGTGGTCACCCGCTATCAGTTTCATTATAATATCCTATACTCTATCAACTTTTAATAAAATCGTCTGCCTCTACTTTAGTCTTGTCTGGACCGAGTTCGAGCTAAAAGGTTACTGCTCGCTTGCTGAATTATCCGACTTGAATTTTCGAGATTCAGGTTACGAACAAACGTTACGCATAGACATGGCGTCGCTCTTCGGTTTTGTTAACTCCTAGCAGATACTATTGAACGTATTGGTTAGCAGTAGCCACTAATGCTGAAATTTAGTTTCTTCTCCAATTTCACTGTGAAGTTACTTTTATAACAACAGTTATATAAAACCTGAAGAAAAACATGGCAGGTGAACTTGTGCAGAAGGTTGCCTATTGTCAGTAAGCTGAGAGAAATGATTGCAACGCTTCTGCTGTTTGTTGAAATGAGAGTACGCAGTCACTAGATGTAGCTCTACTCCAGCAACCAGTTTGGACTGACTACAGACTGCGTTACTCCGTACAGTTTCAACTTCTTTCAAAATTGCACATTAAATTACTAAGTTATGAGATGTGGAGACACCAGTGCACAGACGGTTTACAGAATCTAATACACTTCGCCTCTTCACAGTATAACACAGGGGTGTGTCTGACTATCAGTTGGGCTGTTTATCATTTCAGTCTAGAGCATACAGATTAATTGGGGCTCATTGGTTTAGATGTCAACATCAAATTCGATGCCAAGATCTCTGAACAGCAGGTATAAATGTCGAGGTTCCTTCGAACATTGCCCCAATCAATCTACAAGCCCCGGGTGTTTAAACTAAACCGGCCTACGTTCAAACCGACACGAGTGTGCATGCGCGCAACCTGAACGTCGGTTGCCTCATGCTATTGCTCGCAACTTAAGTACGAATTTACGATTGGCTTGAAAACCAGTAGAATATACGTGGGCTTACTCCCTCAAATATTTCAAACTTATCCTATGCATCTTCCAACGAAAGCTACTCCGAAAACCACCTCGAGCAAAATGTTCCTCAGTAGCAAGTAGAAGCAGATTCACTTTATATAAGAAAAGGTAACGAGATGAACAATTCTCTGCCAGCTTTTACAGAAAATTAAGTATTCAGAGGAAACAGGTATTTGAGCGCAACAGATTCATACGTCAGCTAATCTGTGAATAGTTAAATGATGAAATTTCGCTATTTAGCCATGACGCATCAGATGAGTATACTGCCAACGGACAACTATAGTGCTTTAAAATTCAAAGTCCTTTACCCTGGAGTTGACCGCCACAGTTAGGCCATCGAGCTTGTCATCATTACATAGGGCATGACAGAGAATCCCGTTGTTTTTCTACAGTTTTGAGATTGGGCTGCCTTCTGACAGTTTACCATGCTTGCCTTGTATTCCTTGAGAATTTTGGTCATCTGATCATTTTGAGGATTAAGATGCAACAAAAGGCTCTCAACCATAACAGTCAAGACCATCGTTATCACTTCATATGGTCAGCACAGTTGACTTATAAGCCAAAAATTCCTTCCCATGGTTAGTGTCGTTTGTCGTTAGTGCATCGACGGAAGCAAACATTGCCTTCCGAATATTACGTCGTGTATACGCTTACCGCCTGGTTACCCTACTGTTTACTCAACATTCAAATGAATTGCCAACGATAGGCACAAACAAGATGACTTTCAGTTCAGAATGCATCATGCGGAGTCCGTCACTGATTGAACAGAATGCTGTTAGTCTATTTATCATCCGTCAACAATGATGTTTCTTTCAAAGCTTCTGTAGCATTTTGCAAAGAGATCAAGTTGAAATGCCACGTCGAGTTTTAAGGTACACGCTGCTGTTAAAACTAACAATAGTGTCTGTCTGTTGTCATAGTTTGGAGGCCAAATAGTGACTTCCAGCACCAACCGATGGAGGCAGTTTAATCCTTTCAGATATTGCATTCCGACAATGCCAGATCTCTAGGGTCATGCATCCTCAGCGATGTTAGTTTTCCCAACTCGTTTAATTCACATTCCAGCGATAAGAATGGACAAAAGAAATAAAAAATGAAGTATCAGGTAGATAAAACTTACTTGTGTGACAACGTTTGCTCTCAAACCACTATTAAACCAGCCCAGAAACTATGATGCTGACTGGGCGATATGACCACTAGCAGATTTCAAAGGGTCTGGCATCAATAGTGTTTTAACGTTAAGCCAAAGCCCTAGATCGAGGGTATCATACAACCTATTTTCTTCAGATGTGTTCCGATCATTAAGTCAGTAGACAGGGTTGCGTTTATTCGTTTACTTCCACAAACACGACAGCAAAATACGAAGTCATCTTATGGCTTGCTTGTTGGGCGCAATTTCGGGCGTTATTAGATTATTAGTGTAGGAATTGTTAAGTAATATTTTTATGCTGTCTTACATCAGGCAGCTTCTAGGAAATTGAGCGCTCAAATCTGGGACTGTGCTTCCTAATATGACCATTTGTGGTACCAAGTGACAAGAAGTCTGATAATGATTTACCGCAGCTAGAGAAGATCAGTGGACTTCTTACTGGTTCTGTTTTCTTCTGTGTTGATGTTTGTGCATATGGTAGGACGCCTCAGTCACTGTTTTCGAATTTGTTTGGGACTATCAGTAAATGATGGCTAGGTCCAACATCTAGTATGCAGTGGTTAAATTGCAAATTCATCTTTCTGGAAAACAGTCGCAAAAGTAACACTTTGCTTTGCTCATTTGCGATAGTGAGAAGCAAACGACAACACACCGAAAACAGTTTGTGAAAAAATCATTGTTATGTTGACCATATTTAAGTTTCTTCGACCTCCTGTTTGAGCATGCACGGTTCACCTTATGATTACTAGTTGCTTCTCATATCGTTTATGTTTGATAGCACTCTATCAGTATTTTTGTTATTCATATACGGACTAAACCAGATAACTATGCGTAAGTTGCTCGTGGGTATAAACAGCACGAAAGTGGATTGTGCATTAATTTTCCTAATGTAACAAAAACATTAAGACGATGACTGGTGTTTGTATTTTTATGAAAACACAACCCATCTATCCCACTAACTTGGTAATTAGATAAATCGTATCTCACGGGACTAGTGACTTGTTCTATTCACAAAACTGAGACCTCATTTCTTCAGTGAGTATCACAATAGTTCGCCCTGGACTGAACGTCATTCTTCGAACCATTTCAAAACCCGTTTTTGGCTCGATCAACAAACGAACGTCAGCTGATTTCATTTAGAAAATCCATACGATATACCTCTGAGTTTCTAAGTTAAAATGTCCGATCTATTAAAAACGGCTGAAGCGCGTCAATTGCCACACTCACTATTTTCAATCAATGAATCAAACGGAAATATAAACGTAGGTTTTTTATTTACTGGTTCAACGACGGCGCAAGAACACTTTTGACTACAGTGAGACAATCAGGGAATATCACGGAATTAGGCTCTATGTTCAGCGCAATTATGATCAGGTGGGCATCACAGTAGCAGAGTTGAAAGTTTTGGTGAACGTTTGAAGAATTGTGTACTTGGTATTTTTGCGTGATTAGATGTTCAATAAAATAGACCGTGTGTTAAATAACTGTATCCACTAGTCTATTTGAAAAGCTAGAAAATCATCCTGTTGTATCATCGTTTAATAAGGCCAGGGGCGTACCGAATTCAACTCTCCGATCACATTTACAGTTTAAATTGATCCGGTATGGTTTCGATTGCTGTTTAGATCACTGGCTGCTTCTATCACAACTCTGCGTAGTTCATACACTGAATATTGACCATAGACCCTGTGAGATAAAATGCTTAGTGGTAATCTTCCGTAGCAAGCTAACTTGTGCCGATACCAAGGCTTTTCGGAGATAGCCTTCGGTAAAGTGCATTGTCAAGTTGATGGACATCCCGGTGTCGATATCGTTCGCTTCTTTATTCATACGGTTTCTATTTGTGTGACTAAACTCTGAGTAGATCGCAACGAGTTGGCTGTTATCTATGTGCGTAAATTACACAAGTCTATCTACATTGCTCGAAGTGAATGCACATAGGTGTTCCAAGAGTTTGGAAAGTCTAAAATCTGGAATGTTCGGAAACGCATTGATTGAAATTGCCATATAGTACATCTATTAATAGTTACTGTTGTTTTCATTTTACTACATAAAGACACGTAAATGAATCTTCATTTTTTTAGCAGTAATCACAAACTCTTTATGCAGATGTCTGTGACGCAAATCCTTATGGTTGGAAGTTAGCAATAACCATCAAATATAATTTAAAAAAAACAGTATTGATTTTCCAGTGACAGTGTGAAATCCGGAACATTGTGATAATCAATCCACTGAACCATTTACTGGCTGAATAGATTTACTCTTAACTGATTCACGACTTTGATTATGCTGACAAACGATAGATTTTGGCTCGAGAAATTTAAAAAACACACAAACGGACACAACTCTCATATTTCCACAGATTTCAGCCCGCCCCTTCGCAAAGAGCCCGTTGGTAGCCTATATGCTTGCCACCAACGGCCGGACTACAACTCCGGTCAAGCTTCATGGGACCTTGTTGACCACTATGCCAATCATTATGTATTAAACACGACCGAAATAACATCAGCAAACTCTCAGTTACATTGGGCTGTGAATACTGCTCATTTTCTAAGTCTCAGCGCAGCTCATCGTAAACTGAGCTGGTTTGATCTTCTTTCACTTGCTAAAAGTCAGCCATAGATTTCTAAGTGCAATGCAATCAATCAATGTAAATATGACGACGCGTATGACATGTTTTACCATAAAACCAGTCAAATACACATGCATTCAGGATTAATAGTAGGGTTATGTCATGATTGTGTTCAGTATGAAATGTTACTACGGATCCGCCGGAATGATATATGCTATCAAGTGAGCCTAGTTTGAGGGTTGTCGTGACCAATAAGTAGTCATTACAAATTGGCGGTAAGTCGCACATCATAACAAACACTCTTGATGGTTGAAAGGGGTTGGGAAGGAGAGTGCGGGAGCAGTAACCTCGTCTGCGTTATATTATCCAATATACTACATGCAGCAATATTATTATGTACAAGGTGGGACTCTGTCACATCGCCCAGTCCCATACATAAACATTGTATGGGTTATTCAAACTTGGAAGCATTAGTGACTCGAGCCCACTTATTGGGCTAGGTAAGTGAACCTGAAAATAAGATTTTGTGGCATATGCAGATCACAGTTTAACCTGCCAAACTGATAAAATAATGTTGTTCACCATGTGTCTCATTTATTTTGACGACCAGCTCTACGATCAACTGTTTCTCCCTATCGAGCTATCGCACAGCTTTCCACTGAGGAGTACCGGCTCAATTTCTGTCTACATCTTTGTCTTATTGAATGGTTTCAAATGGGTTTTTCATCTTTCGAGAACATATACAGTGCAAATATGCCCACATCTGATAAACATTTTGCTACTAATGGTTAAATCTCGATTTTCCGTCTAGTGTTCGACAAAACTACATTCGACAATGGGATATGAAATACATCAGATCCAAGCAGCGCTCACGCATTTAATTACAAACGGTCATGTTGGTCCAAATAGCTTACTAACATAAGTATGCTCTTTATGTTAAATTAAATAAATACTATGTACCCATGTAAACGGATTCGATTGACAGTCCGTTTTTGAGTACATATTTCTGTCTCAAATTCAGTCGTAAATCGTTGTGGACATTTAAAAATTAATGAACACACCTCTGATCATTGGCTGTTTACGTGTATCAAAGTAAACGTTGGGAAAAGCAGCAAGGAAGCTATATACTTCAAACGGATGGATCGGAACATTAGCTGGAATTTTTGTAGTCCCCTAATAATGTGACAAAAATTACAATTTTACAATAACGTGTAGTTAGAGCGTACAAGACAGCCACTTGTTACTTGTGTGTTTATTAAGGTAAAACTGTCACCTCTGAGAAGTTATCCATAAAGTGGATTCGCCTTGTTAAATAATGCACACCATCGAAAACAGAAGGTTGTCAAACCCACCTTAAAAATGGTTATAATCGAGTTGGTTGCACTGTGTTATACGGTTTGGTGAATACTGCTCTACACAGCAATTGAAATTGATCTACCCTTCAATACTGACGGTCATTTCTTTTGTTGGCAATTGTCCTTAGTTATGCTTCTCTACAGCGTTCTACGATGCAAGCATTAATGAGTGACCAACGCTTCTGCTGACCACCGGTCCAGTAAAGTTGAGGGATACATGTTATTTTATCAGAATAAATAATCTGTCTGGATATTAGTAGCAAGTTACGCTAGATTATGTTAATGCACATCAAGAATTATCGTTTATATATTTGCTGAAGGCAATACGTTGACCAGAAGGAGGAGCCAGCGGATTTGAGCTATTTTTGTGTTATCTAAAACATTATTCTTCTGCATCAGAAACCATGGTAATAAAACTAGAAAGCTAACGTAGCCACCCTTCATGTGGGATGTTTACTGACAGTTGATCTTTTGTTGTGAATAAATGACTTTTGCTGTCCAGAAATCCTGGAAAATTGGGATTTACTACAAATCTGGACTGACCTCACAAAAGACAGACTAGGGTAAATCTCCACACTGGCACTGTGACTTACAGATCTTGTCACGAAAAAGGACGTATATCTTGTTTCTACACATGAAAAGCTGTCTGTTTTTTGAATGCATTCTTCAACGATTGTCCACACAAGACAATGAGATAATTATTTTTCTATCTTTAGGAAAATTACACGTGTTAACAAGATTAGTAAATCACAAAGTCCTAGCTGCAGACAACGTCCACATTTATAGATTATTGGCATACAGTAAACCATTTTTGATTGATACATATTGAACAGCACTCAATACTGATCACGATTCCCTCAGCTCTATGAGCTTCGATCAGCCACTTTCAAAATGAAACAATATAATCTGGCTTGGCTCCTGTCGGAGATAACCAGTGGCGCATATCCTTGTCATGACACATTAGAACTCCCGTCAGGTTTTCATGAGTTAACCATGTTGACCAATACACCATCGAACTCATATCACATACGACTGAATTGTCAGTCCAAAGTCATAAAGCCGAAAACTTATAATTTTGCCGTTAATTTATTACTCAACGTTACTTGTATGTCGTACATCCGGGCTAAGGTCACTTCTATGTTAGAATAATCCCTCACGCCACACGCAAATTCCGTATGACTGTAGTCGGCCCTGTGAATGGTTGCAAGTCAGAAGCAATTGCCGCAGTGCGTGTTTTGCGTGGATTCAATAGCCCAGATGTATAGATGATGTTAAGAAGAACACCCAGGCAAAATACTAAGGTGTGCGGGGTTTTGGTTGTTTCATTGCTGGGAACTAGCAGCTAGCTCACTCAGTCTTCTTTTTGAATTCCTGATACCGTTTCGCCTACTTGGTTGTGATCACAGAGCTGACGTTACAACTATGTATCAGAAAAAAATTTTTGGTGAGAAAACATTATTTCATTCGTTCAGTCGTATGTACTTCGCTTGGATAAGAAACATACTCTTCACATTTCAAAATGTTCCTATGTATTTTGCAAACTTAATCTTTGTAAAAGAATCCCACAGGTCACATCATGTTCAGATGAATGTTGTAAAACGTATTCCGGACTGGCATATCCTCTATCGATCATTTGATTCCTGAATACACTGAACACCCAGTTTTGGCAGGAACTCTAGATGACGTCTGTTTGGTGTCCTTCCAAAGTGAAGGCTTAACATATAACGCTTTTGACTTACTGAGTCCCAGATGAAATGGTCGTGGTAAGGGAATTCGATTCGTCGAAATTCATACTTATTCGAACGCAACGTTCGACAGGTAATCAGTAGTAGTTTGTTGTCAGTCATTAGTTATGTCCGAAGGAATTCTCGGAAGGGTAAGTACCTGTTCCAAGTATTTGTATCCACGGAATGAAACTTATAGAAACATATAATTCTAACAACACTGAATGTATGAGGATCGTAACGTTTGCTTATTCTACTCTGCAGAGGTGTAGTTGTAAACATCAGACCACCAGTTAACCGCAATTATAAGGGCAGATATTTTCCAATCATTTTAATTCCTACAATGAAAAGAGATTGTCGTATCAAAAGTACCGTTCTAGATTTCGAGGTTCCACCTAATATGCTATCGTAGTTTTGTTATCCCTGACTACATAATGGATTTTGTTAACATACGCCCATTTAACACTCTCAGTAAATTAAATTTTTATGAGATAAGGCTCAGTGGATGCAGGGAATCCAAAGTCCGCGGGTGAAGAAACGAGAGTGAAGTGTTTTCACATGAATGTTGCTGGTCTTTGATAGCTGGAGTCATATATTGATAAAGTGCTCCAGTTCTATATTTACATTCCCTACCTCTCTGTTTTTATTTTCACGTTTATTTTTGGATAGATGTTACATTTCAGCAAACGGGTTCAGAGGAACCACACTTAGCTGGATTGATATCTTCAGCTTATATACAGTGAATGGTCACACGTTGTAATTTTTAACGCGCTATTTATTTATCATAATAAATATTGCTAATTACTGGTTTACTGACTTGAAAATAAAACTGACGGCAATCGTCTTGCTGGTCAAACCCATTCTGTGGAAAAATACTAGTAAATAAGTTGTCAGATGCACGTTTTTTGAAAACCTTTTGCTGGATATAAAAATACTGTACAGCGCAGTAAATAATTTGCTGATAAATCCACATTCAGGTAGTTTATTGGATTATTTTCTATCACGCACAAATTAACATTTGGAGACTATGTGCTCACCGCTAGAACCGAAGGAGATTTTTGACGACTTTTTCATACTTAGATGCTTGGATGTTTCATAAATGAATCTTCTGAGTGTACAAGCACATATATACATGGTTCATTCTGTATTACACACACATCGACCGCGTGTAGTGAGAGATCAAACCATATAACGTATGAACTTAATCATAACCAGGTCTGAAGAGACTGACCTTCAACCCAACTTATCAGAAGATGACAATTGCGCTTTATTGTTCAAATACGATCGATATGAATCATTTTATCATGACCCATATCTATGAATGAAGACAGCTTCTAAAAGAGAGTGACAGAGATAGTGGAACGTTAATCAATTCAGTTACTTCCTACTATTGAAGACAATAAGTTGTAGTGAATTAAACGATGTAATTGAAGGTCACGGAAATGCGCACAAGCACATTGTCTAATGGGAACTGTAGGTAAGCTAACTGTTTCCACTGGAACAATTGATTCAACTTTATCGGTAAATTTCAAGCAATGTAATAGAGAATAACCCAGAATAAGCAGTTTCTATAAACATTATGTTAACCCCAGTTTTCATATTTTTAAAATTTTTGTTTTATACCACCGGTTGTATTGGTTTTCACAAACTATTGCTCTGTAAAAGGCAGGAGGGTTGCTTTTTCTGTAATACGTTTTATTGCGCCGTCTGACACTGGTCACTGAATTCCAAGACCTTCTGACTCATGCGTACCTCCGCGTTTGTTGAATTTAGTTCTCGATGGTCGTTCAAAATAAAACGTTCGTGCTCCCATGGGGATATGCAATGTTTCTACGGGCTTCGGTAACACTGCATATTCATAGTTGACCAATGATATTACGAAGGCCAATTTTAACGTCTGCATGTTGTTTACTGACAACATCTATAAATACCTTGGTCAAACTCCACTTCAACAAACCTATCATGATCACGATGCGATCCTGCAAATTGATCCAAACATAAATGCTACTACATTCAAACCCAAAAGTAAAACTGTCAAGTGATCTGGTTGATAACTGTAAAGAACCCTGGATCTATTTGTTGAAAGCCAATCGAACGAATGAAAGTTTGACAATACAAAACGTTTGCCACTTTACTTTGTCAGATCAGCAAAATTAAAATGTTACAGTTAAGTTTTCAGCTCAGATATTTTGCTCATTCTATTGTCCAGTTGTTGGCAAACTTGTTTTGATAATGAAATGTGAAATTTCTCCGGTTAGTTTGCGAAAAGCAGAGTAGTGACATTGACCTGAGTTGCTGCTTATCTGCTTTTGAAAGTTGGCTAATAATGTTGGCTCTGTTGTGGACGAAATTGGAAAAGCAATCCAGCGGTTTGGTGGATAGTAAACTCAAGCAGAAAACATTTTTCCTAATCTGTATGTTGCTGAAACAGGTTTCCGGAGATGATTGTTTATGTTTAGCCGGAAGCAATCAGGAGTCTAACAGAACTGAACTTGCGCATTTTCCGAGGTCCAAATCGCACCAATAGTTGAATAGTATGAGGCATTGGTTGAAATGAATATCACACGTATTTCACCAGAAATTACACAATCCATGAGACGGGATCAGACAGACAAACATGAAAGTATAAATGAAAAATATGGGGATTCTAATTATCAGGACAGCCGCAACTTGAACGCAAGTGGTGTTTAAACCTATAGAGGAGATTTTGACGTATGATAGCCAAAACCTCATCAAACGGGAGAATACGCTTCCGACTGCTTCGAAAAGTCACAGACGATGTATCACAACCTTCGGTATTTTATTCTGTTTGGATCAAGTGTTCTGTAAGTGATAGCGCTGGGTTTTATCCTTTGGTCTTTATATACACGCCATCACTAGACTCAAGCATACCGTGTTGGCCAGCGGGTACCGTGAGCCTCTGGCGTTTCTAGCTGTGCTTCTATCCACTTGTGAACATGCTTTTTGATATAAGAAATTAGCTATCGGTTTGTCCTCCCTATGTGTATCATACTGCAGCTACAATAATAATTGTGTAAACAGTGGGATGCGACAGACGTGGACTTTTTGTTAGTAGCCGGAGAGGCTGGTAAATCTCTGATTGGCTGTATTACACATAATTTTACAGCGTCATGAGATCTGGATACAGCAACTGTTAAATGTCATTTTGTCACTAAGAATTTATGCATGAAAGACAAACTACTGCTAGTATTAAGCACATTAATAGATACCCTGCAGGCCAGTGAGTACCCCTGTGATTTACCAAGAAGTATAGCAGTGTTATCACTTCAAAGAAACAGATAACAATGATACCAAAGTAGACGGTGTGCTCAGTACTTCCATTTCTAGGTGACGGCTGTTCAACAGTGACAGAGAAGCGTTTGATACCTGTTGTATTCAGACCTAATGACTGGAGTGATAGAACGGTCAGAAACACATCCAACGAGTAGACATGAATGCAGTCGTGTGTTATTAGGCCGATTGAAATTCACAAAAGCGTGAACTATTTATTGTCACCAATTATTAGTTCGTATACAACGCATTTAACGACAAAGTTGAGATAACCGGAGTAATGACTTTGAAACATGTGCCATTTTATGTGACAGTTAACTTTTACCATGACCGTTATAGCTGGATTTGAAGTCATTTGAAGTCGTATGTAGCTTTTTTATTGGACTGCAGTAGAAGATCAACTCACTTTGTAGCATACTGCTTTGTAATTCTTATCAAAATATTTTCCATTCATACAACGGTTTTATTTGTCGTGTAGAAAATATTTCGGAGATCGATGTGCTTATGAGTTTTAACCGGGATAGAAGTTTTGTGTGTATCAATTTTCGAAGGTTCATCGTTGTCCCTTATTGAAAAACTCTTCATAGAAACTGTTATCTTGAAGCAAACACGTTTTAAGCAATAAGGCAAATCCGACAGGCGGCAATCGGCGTTTAATTGCTTTTCTTGCAATGCAGTGACCTATTTTCATTGTACACCCACTTCTATAATAATCATTGTTATGATTGTTTCTGTCAGACTCGCCACCGTACTTGAGGTTTTTCACACATCAGTCAACCCCATGAAACGCAGAGATCAGAGTTTTAGGTTTAGACATTTGAAAAATGTCTGAACAGAACACCCAGTCAATACAGGGTAGATGCATGACTATCGATTGACATACTCACACACTTCAAGTAGCTCAATTGTGATTCGTGTTTCCCAACCCAAGTTCCAGTTGCGGCAAACGAAAAATATCAACGGTGACTATTCGGTGCGGAAAAAGTGAAAATTATATCCGACTTAGAAGATGTGTAATAAAAAAGTGTACTCTCCAGACAAAGCTTTATAATAAATGGAAGGAACTGTTCGATTGTCAAATTTTAGAAAGACAGAGTGATGTTCTCGTCTATTGAAGTGCGTGATATAGAATTTTGTACACCATTATGATGGAAAATGTCGGAATTCCACCTGTTTTGGAAAGATGTATCGTCATAACTTTGGAGCAGAATACACAGTCAAGCGAAAGGTAGGGATACGGCGAGAGGTTTCAGAGACCTGACAAAACCGATTTAATAACAAATAGATGTAGTTAATTTTCAAGCTGTATAGTGAAAACATTTTGTCAGTTTTAAAATGCTGGAGGCGATTCTCACATTGAATGAAACACCTGCTATAGAATGGATTTTATACTTAACTTTGTGTTGTCAATCTCAGATTCGTTTGTTTGTGGCTATCTGTTCAAACGTCTGTTCCTGTGACGCAGCTGATGCTACAGTGTCTCGTCGATGTTACAAGCACTGTAACTTCTCTCAATTAATAAGTGTTACTTGGACGGTTGCTCTGATCTAAAACGACCTGTCAATAATATTATCTTCTTGTTATTGGCAACCCGTCGTTCAGTTCAACAGTTCACATCATGCGGTCTGTTTGTAATCAGTTCTTATCATTGAGTCGGTAACATTCTTTACCACTTCTCCTACTTTGTTGTGGTAGTCTGACATGTGTATAGCCTAGATCCTGAGAACTATGCCGATTGGGACCTCGGTCCCTCCCGGTGTACCATTTTGGATTAAACTGTAAGTAAGCCATGTATGATTGCTTAGAGAGTTAGGCACGACCATATGAACTTACATCAGGACCACTTTTATGGTTGTGATATTGCTCTCCTGTGACTAAACAAGAAGGAGGTTAGAATAGGTACCCACATACGCAGAACACTCTGA
Source organism: Paragonimus heterotremus (assembly GCA_013368495.1). Taxonomy (NCBI): domain Eukaryota; kingdom Metazoa; phylum Platyhelminthes; class Trematoda; order Plagiorchiida; family Troglotrematidae; genus Paragonimus; species Paragonimus heterotremus. The sequence goes on from LUCH01000783.1 coordinate 93,231, forward strand.
ACATCCAAATGTTGGCCATGATCGCCGACCTGTTACCGTACACGATGGATGAAAGTCCGTTTCATTCAAAAACCTGCTATAGTTTTGGATATCTACTCCGTATGCTCCGTGCTCAGAATCAGACATTAATTTTCGATTCAGTATGTTCATGGGTTGGGCAAGCCTGTTAGTTCCAAGTGAGTCAGACACTTGAATCCTCTAAGACAACCCTCCTTACTGTAGTCTCTCTGGTCAGATGTCTGATTCAGAAAATTTGGGTGGGGTTTCTCAAATCAACCTTTTTCCCGCAGCATAAACCAACTAGAAATGTCGTTGAAGCGAGGGACCAACTCAGCTTATTTTCATCCTCTTCGTCTGCTAACAGTTCACGGTGGGGTCTAACAACGTCGCTGTTGAGCGTAAAAATTGTGTTACTAATAAGTGTTTCCGTGGCTGGTTCTAATCCAGTCAAAGCTCTGAATTTTCGCAGTTGGGTCTCATCTGAATTGTATACGACAGTTTTTGAAGGTCACCTCTCTAAATCCTACAGCGATGAATGTTCCAATCACGAACGCACAGAGTGGTGACTAATCAAACACGATGTTATCTAATCAAACCGACTTGCAGGTTGAATTAACTTGCTGTATACTGGCTGCAGTTCTGAGTTTTGGTTGCACACGAAGGCATATTGTGTATGTAAGCTATACCACTAGGAATCCTGTTCGGGATTTCGCTCCGTGGTGTTGTTCGTTCGTAGAGAAACCCGCATTCGGATGAATCTTTGTGTCCCAAACGATGAACCGCTGCGTTCCGTTTGGGCATCTGTCGTTTGTAACGTTTACCGTTTTTAAAAGTTAACTAGAACAAGGATCTTCACATATTGCAATGTGGAATCAAAGTGGTTGTCAAAGGAGACAAACACATCCAGAACAAATGAGTTTCAAACGTTTTGCCAGAGTTGTTTTTCGTTTATTGTCACTCTTGCTGCTCCTTTTTGTGTTCGCGCCAGTGACCCAAGGTAGGCAAAACTGATATTCATGTTATGATTTACATGAAATTGAAAATCGAAACCACCTTAGGATGTCAACCAAAAAGATCGTTTTCACAGGTAGCTTTCAAGCTCGTATAACATTTTGTCAGCATTGTTAACGATGACCAGCCTTACCTCTGTTTGACGGCCATTACTGTATGTGACATTCAGCTTTCTTTAATTGTAGTGAAGCTGCCGATTACGCATATAGAAACGGAAACTCTTTTACAACAACAAGCAGATGGGTTGACATTCTGCAAAAGCGTCTATTATTTTTCCATACTGTAAAATGACCAAATGTGGCAGCTGTTTTTCGATGTTCTTAAAATTGTCTGTAAGGAATTGTTGGTTTTTGTGATGCGTCTAATTGTCGGTCAGTTTCTGAACCTTTAAAACTAAATATCTGACCAACGTGTACACCATCGTACAAAAAGTCATTAAATGAAGTAGGTTCTTCATGGCCCAACTCTCACTTTGATCCGATCTTTTTATATGATGATTCTTCTTGTCGCAAGTGTTGTCCGCAATCTATCCTCTTTGAGCTTTGGTCATATTCTGTGACTATGTCGGGGTATTCCACTGAATGTTGGAATAACCACACTTCTGATTTGATCACCCTCCACATTCGCCACTTCTTTAAGGAACCTGCCGCTGTTATGTCGAAGTGTCAGGTGTAAACCAGTGATTCAACGCCCACAAAGGCCTTGGTTGATCTAAAAGTTTGTATTTATGCTTTTTGATGGTAACTTGTTCGTTTCATCTTCTAGTAAATTTGCTTGCAATGGAATTCGATGTTTCTGGGCGACCATAATCTGTTACTTTCACTTGGTCTCCGGCTTCTTTACAACAATGTTAGGACAATGGCGGGCAGTTTACTACCCCGTTGCAAAAAAAACGACTGTGGTGTGGTTGTTTACCTATCCATAGAATTCTGTTCATCCAGGTTCCGACTTGTCTTCATACTTCTTGTGGTTTTTTCAGTTGTTCAACGTTATTCTCGAGATCAGCAACCTCTGGCAGTCCGTTTCCCGTCCTCATGGGTGAACATTATGCAACTGTATGGTCCGCAAGACCCAATCATACGAACATTGTCTTGCAATTCCGGCGGCAAGCTCTAGCTAAATTGTTCCTGATCGATCTAATTTCCGCTTTGTTGTCCGCTTCTGACGAAATCAAAGCCAGTTGTCAGACAAGGTATTGATAGCGAACCGGGAACCCGTGAGTATTGCAAAACATGTTGCATAAGAACGGTGAGTGCCATTTGGCAGTCTTGTTCCCTAGTTTTTTTAATCACTGTCGCTCTCGTTTCTTGATGCTGCGCTGCAGCCTCTCTTTTTTCACACAATGCACACAACTTTTGTTCGTCCGGTCAGCAATGTTTGCAGTGTTGTCAAGATTTGTGTTGCACCTTTTATCCATTGAAAACAGCAGTCGGTTCAAATTCCGCTAAACACTCTTTCAAGGCCCTATCCGCAAATTTGCTTGGTCACGGCAGCTTCATCACGTTGTGTTAAGGTCACGGTATCAGTATATTAAACAGCCGATCACTAAAACACGATTTTCATTGTTCAACTCACAAGTTGGTCTGATTCCATCAAATGGTTGTGGGATACCTACTACTAGTGAACTCCACCATGAACAAAACTTGAGCGTAGAACAGGAAAACTGCGTATGTCATCAGAAGAGCATGTCGGAATATTGTGGACAGATGTAAATAATATTCACTTTGTGGTAAACTCGGTCACCTTTTCAGTCTCAAGTTAAATCGAATGTCAACACTGAAACAGGTGTTACAGTCGAGGTGAATTTACAAGTCTCCTCCTTTGGTTTGTTATTGGTGTCGATTTTGAACAAGGTGACTGTAGCATTTATCCAAATCATTGTGCAAAGGATTATAACAAAACTCAGGGCAATTTATTGGCCAGTGTCAAACTGAGGAACACATCATGAGCTTCATTCTCTATGAAGTGTGCATAATTCTCAGATTGAAATTAATGTCATCTTATTCTGTCCTTAGCAAGTTTTTTTTGTGTGTCTTTGATGTCTTCACATGGAAATATGTGGTTATCTGCCAATACTCAAGACTAACAGATTCAGAAGACGAAATATGTATCAGTAATTTTGTTTCGTTTTCTTATTTCAACAGTTTTCACACAGAAATTGTATAACGAAGGCTTAGTTTCGAGTTTCATTTTTGTCAGAGCTCGCCAACAGTGCACAACCCTGCCACGGTTGGGGCTTGAACTTTGGGTGCGTCTACAAAAGGCACGGTGGTGAGCAGTCTATCACAGCCCTCATATTAGGCAGAGCCGAATTATAATAGGCAAACTCTCAACTACATTTTTTGTGGGTATTGCACAGATTGTCTTATCAGCTCATGAGGATACACAGTATATATTCCGTTGGCCGCTTTCGTTGACCGAAACCAGTACCTTTTGTCAAAAAGGATATGATAAGTAGCCTGTGGAAGTGTGATCAGTTGTGAATGGTGTTCAGTTCATATCGGGGCATCCCATGTTTTCTCTCTCTGAATTTTGGCCTGATAAGCACAGTAATATTTTATGTCCTCAAGTTTGTTACCATTTCTCAAGGGAGTTAATTGCGGGCAGGCAATTGTTAACAGTTAAAAGTTCCGTATTCGTTTATCCTTTTATTGAAAAAGAAAATTTATTTTCTGATGTGCATACCATGTTTCAATTGAATAACTCGTGTAAGACGTTAGGATAAAATAACTGATATCTGAGATGTTATCGGCTATTTTGAAGTAGAACTGAATGTATAACATATGCCTGTTCATCGTTGGTTTAAAACAACGGTCCGTTTACGACTTTCTTACTTTACTGTGAAATATAGAGTAATTGAAATGCCATATTGTTGGACTTGGAGAAAACGGAGGGTTTATCTACATCATTTTGACGAACACGACGGACGGAAAAGTGATATTACTTCGTACATTAAAACACCGGACGTAGCGTGAATTTTCGTTGTCAGTTAATTGATTAATCCTAACCGGCGAACTGTGTCTGTTGTTAAATGTCTTCCTTATTCGGATCAGTCAGCATCGCTTATGATAAGATGATCAAAGACAGTCTAGGGTTTCCAGTGGACACTGGTTTTTAGAACTAACAACGTTCCAAGATTTCGATATCTATATTGGGACTTGTGAACAGTAGTATTTTTGATTGTGTACTTTCAGCAACAACAATCTGCTCTTCTTGTTGTCCTAACCGAGACTGTTGGTAAGATGTCTAATCATATGATAAGTGTCTTTGAAAATGTGTCTTGAACATGTGTCTTTGAAAATGGATTCGCGGCTTTTCCTACACAAGTCATCCCTTTCTTTAAATGACATTTGCTGAAACATCAGGTCTTTCTTCGGAAATGCAGCCAATCAAAATCACGCTTTTCATATATCAGCAAAGATGGTATGGATCCCTTCCGTCAATTCATTTCACTGTTGACAAGTAAGCATTTGCAGATTTTTAACGCTTTTTGATTTACCCCTTTCCTCATGTTTTTTATGTCAAATCCGCTCACAAGCCAAATGAATCAGCGGATTAACTGTGTTGCGTGTACATCAAATCTAACTTGACTGTGGAGTACATCAAGCTAGCTGGTTTCTGCTGAGGAAACGTCCACAGTCATGTGTACGTTGAGTGTTTGCTCCCTAAGCATTGTTGGCCCCTATTTAGGGTTCTATGTCGACAGTTCTGAACACAACCAGTACCCCGGCATCTTTCCTGATTGGCGGTGAATCATCATATCATACCGTTTAAAAATATTATTGACAGATCCCTATTAAGATTAGTGTTGAATTCACTAATTAGGTTCGAACAGGCCAGGAATTATCCGCCATATCGATACACACCGGTTTCCATGAAGTCAGCTGATTACCTGACTGGTTTATAACTGATTGGTTGAAATTGAATTTGTGAAAGCTTCGCAAGCTGACATTCTCCACAATGGCTAATGAGCAATATGGTCTTTATATTTTTCCTTATGAATAAGACAGCAACGAAGAACGATTGAAGTAAACATCAAATATGTTCGACAGACATAATTATCTATGTTGCAATCTAAACGTTCGCTGAAGTACGAAAGATGAGATGAAACGTTATTGTGAAGCGTTTACTTCACCAAAAGGATAAACTTCTCTTCTTGGTGGATGTTTTACTGTCTCATGGTTGCTATCTTTATAAAAATCCACTGTATGCAAAAGTTGTTTCAAATGGGAATTATGTTGGCGGTCCTGATTTTGAGTTATGCTTAAAATATATGATAGGTTGCTTATAGTGAGGATGATGGATTATCGACATAGACAGTACAGCACTGATTTTGTATCTAGACAGTCTAACAAAGCAGTTTGTTGAATTGACAGCTAAACATTTATCGACAATCATGTTGGTTCGCATTCCAGAAACGGTTCACATAAAAACTGATAAATGTGAATTATTTCAAACTGTAAAGTAGCATTTATTAAACACAAAGCTGAGCTGTGTTCCACAAACTTACGCTTTTTGGACTTTCTCCGATCGCCAACCTTAGCGTTCGTCGTCAGTGAGTTTGAACGAGATTTTCTTCCATACTCTATGTGAAAATGAAACAGAATGGAACGTTTATTGGTTTAATCTGAGATTTTATCCTTACATATCGGCGTAAATACTTTCAACTATTTGGCGATTATATTAATGGATTCATTTCCAACTGATTACTCATTAGATATTTTTAGATGACTCACTAGATTATACAAGCAATTCTTTATCGATAGCGATATATTTGCAGTTTGTTTCGATGATCACATGCCGTGCAAATTTGTAAAAAAAAAATAGACACTGAAAGTGAATGAACGTTTACGAAAAAAGAGGCAGAGTTTAGATTTTTAACCTTCAACCCAAAAACATCAGCAGAGTGATATCAACCTGTTACACTTTTACAGCCAAGCAAACCACATCCTTGAGCTCACTCTCCTATGAGTGTTTTGTCCCAGTTCAATGACATACAAATTTCTATGTTATATTAGATGTGTTTAAGAATATTACGGTTTTAAAACAAAGACCAGAAATATTGTACTGTTGAACTTACTGCATAATGTATTATCAGCCATCATATTGCACTATGGACTACTTATATATCTTTGAACAAGACATTTGCAATGAGAAACAGAAGAAACTTTTATGCGTTGTTCCACGTTCAAGTAGATCCATCTCATAGATTTTCTACTATAATGAACAAATCGTGCCAGAAAGATTCACTTTTATTCACACGATTTGTTTACTACCATTGTCTATGCAGTCCGAAATTTCTAACTGTGTTTTGTTTCATGAAGAAACAATCTCGTGAGATGTAGTGTAAAGAACAATATGTCTGAATTTGCTCCACAACTGATTATGGAAACTGGATGCTTTGTATTCTTCCTGTATTTTGTTTACTCATTCGATAAAATAAACAGTAAGTTTTGAAAAGGTTCACGAACTTTAACCAAACCACACTCAACATTCCAATACAGTACTGACTGCTATACCCCTTATGTGGTTTTCTGTATTACTGATTACACGAATGGCTTCGAAATTATCTCATAAAATCAACCTGTGATTTGGACACGTGATTCGCTTGAGCAAATTATCGCAAATTACACCATATGTTTTCCCGAAACAAACTACCTTGCGAGACAAGTGGACATTATCCCGTCTTACGCGTTGCCATGTTATATCGTTTTTTCGTATTAGGAACATGATTCAGGTAACATACGTTTTTTGTAAGGGTTACAACTAGACAACATTTCATTTTAGGCTACAATCACCTGTTTTGCGAATCACATCCACTCCGCACTCCTAACTTCTTTTTCGTAAACAAATTACGACAAAAGCTATTTGTATAATAAATGCATGTGCTGTTAATGCCACACGAGAGTGACCACCGATTAAACAATGAAGTCTGTTAGTGTTTTGCGTGTACAATTTTCTTTTGGAAACTTTTGCAAGGTGGTCTTAGTGACCACTGTTTTGAGGCCATGACTAATGCCCGACAACGTGTAGGTCAACAGAAACTGGTTGATCGATATCAATTCTTGCGAAGGAAACGTTTGACAGCTCAATAACTTAGGCCATTCATTAGCATTCATCCCAGTTGAACGTGAAATATTGGTCTAACGGATGTCTGAATTACGGTTCTGTTACCTGTTCATACGTCGTGATTTCAAGTTTCCGGCGTGCACACTGATGTGGTTCAATAAGAGAAAGACAACTGCACACTACATTACGAGTGACCAATACAACCAACCCTTTGCAACCTTCGACTGTCGACGGTAATATTTCATGTCAATATTATCTTAGTGGTTTTATTATTTTGTAGGAAAACTTAATAATATTACCATTACCATTTGATCAGTGAAGTCTAGCATTTGAACTAAAACTGCGAGGTGATGAAAGATTCGTGTTCATTTGGGAAACAATACTTTCATCCAGCCTTGGCATTACATTCGACAGGTGGCTAAGCTGTCTTTCAGGAGTCACTGTGAAACCAAAGTGGGTATATGACCAGCTTGGTAGGCTGTGTGTTAAACGCTTTGAATAGTCTTTCTATATGCGATGAGGTTACCTTAGTTGCTTGAACTAGATGTTAGTTTGGCCTAATGACGTGTGTTTATGACTCAACTAACTGAGACCATTCAAGAGATCCTCGTACTGCTCTCAGGCTACTTGAGTTATTTCTGACGGGGTTACACTCTATAAGGAGTGTGTGGTTAGAACCACAAATGGTTCTGCGAGGGTCGCTGGTGTTGTTACATGCAACTCGATCAACGAACTGACATTTGTGTATATCCCATTAACAGTGATCTCATTATAGAAGAATTCGTTAGACACGTGATGGTTTCCTCCATGAACGGTGAGTTTGCAGAACGGTATTACGGAAACTACTGCGAGTCATCCAGTTGAGGGCTTTGCGCTAAATATTGACAGAATGTTAGAACGCATTTTACAATGGCAGATTATCACTGACAGTCCGGTGTAGACTTGATCATAAGCGCTGTTAACAGGTTTGTGATAGCAAACCAACCTAACCACTTTCCGTGAGAACTGTCAGGTTTCAATTTCAAAGGGAAGTTGCAGGTTACAAAGCGACTGGGCTATAACGTGTATCACCTGACGGGAACGAAACACATCCACAAATTGTGTTGTGTACGTTGGAGCCAAATAACTTTAGCCGTTTGAATCTAAAAGCATCCGGTTTAAATGCAAAATGTCCCAAAGTTCAACTACAGTTCTACATGTTCGTGGCGCCGTATTGATCACCAGCAGAAGTCAGTTGGCAAACAATCACCAGCCTCTAGACAGTTGTCACAGTTACTGACAATGGATACCGCAGCAGTGTCGCTACTAGATCCTCGATGGGCTTGCAATAAGCCAGTACCGCAAAAGTGGCCAAGTGGAACTACACTGTCCAACGAAAGGTTTAACTTTTAAGTATCATCTAATCAGCATCCTAGTAGGTTTTTTCGCACTATCTCTCTCCAGTCCATTACAAAAGCATCTTTTATTGAGAACTCAAGGCTCGCTTTTACGTTTCGAGCAGATATGTAAAACAATTTGGTCACCAGGGATTTCCAGATAATTGAATGCAGTTTCATCTTTCAATGACGCTAACAATGAGCTTTTCTTGGCAAGTAGTGTGAGAGTTTTCGTTAACATGAGTGAACGAAAGTTATTTTCCAAAGACCTCAGTTCTGGTACTAATATGGGCGCTTAGGCCAGGTGCTTCCGAGTGAAAGATAGTCTAGCCAAACAAAGTATTTCTATGTTACATACTGAAGAGTGCACATAATGTGCTTGATAAGAAACGTCCGGTGTTTTGTTACCATTTTAAATCATTCTCCATTTCCAAGACTACTGTACAGCCGTTTATGCCGCACTTTCGGTAGGATCCCAAACATTTTGAATTCCAGAAAATTTCTTTTCAGTAAGTCTAAACCAACGTACGTTTTTATCAACAATTGAATTTATCCCATCTACTTGGGTTAAACAGACAAAACTCCTATGGCGGGCAAATCCGGAGGTTGATACCATAATCGTCCCATGTTATTCTGAGCAATACTGACTCAAAACTACTGTTCTAAACTGGTTTCAGTAGTCGTCGATATCTTATAGTGGGGACAAGATGATGAGACGGGAGGCGATAAATGGCAATTGGGTGGCAGAAGCATTTCAAATGCTTGAAAGTGAAGATCTGAAGGATGCTTTTCACAATATTCAACCTGATGCTAACAAAAGTTGTCATCGTGCCAAATTCATAAATTCATTGGTCATTGAATGTATTTTCGGTTTTCTACTGATCCATTCTAAATAATCCATCTACCCGTTATCACTCATGTTCTGGTGTTCACGCTGTGTGTTAACCAAGGAGAACGGGTCGGTTGCGTTCAGGCAGCGCACAACCTGCTAAATTTGGTATATACCACCTTGAATACTTATGGCAAATCAAACCAATAACTAAAAATCAATGAAACCAGTCATCAAATTTAGAGTATTGAGCTAACCTGTTATCACACCCTCAGTTTTCGATAAAATCAGCAGAACAGATCCAATGTAAACTTAGTTTCCATATATTTTACAGGAAACAACAAATTATGCATCATAATCGTACAGTGCTTCATAATAACTGACTGATATTTACTTTTTACTCAGTAACTGATGAATGTTTAAAAATGTTTCATATGATATTTGGGTCAGACGTAAATATGCTGGTGTATATTTGTAAAATCTATCCGAAACATGACGTCAACATGAGTCACCAGGTCGTTTCAATTTATAACACACAAGATCACAACATAACTGTCTTCACTTTGATATTACCTCTTGTCCACTTTGAACAAGGTGACACAATGATGCACAAAAATTTGAATTAGTTGAAAATTTAATCAGTTTTATGACGGTCATCTTCAGTTCAGATGGCTCCATGGCAAAATTTCTCTGAGCTTTTTACTGTTTCATTTTTACAGACCAGATAGGTCCTTCACTATTTTTTCAGTTGCCCTTAAAAACTTTCTGTAGGGTTCCAAGGGAATCCTTGAGTTTATATTTGAATGTGGTGTACAGTTTTATTGCAACCGCTATTACTTTCGGTTAGCTTCGTTCGGTGCTTGAGTTTAGATGGAAAGGTTTTTCATAAAGATCGTTTAAGAAGACATCTATTGAGCTCAAATGTCCCTAAGGTACATTACAAGATGCCAAACAATCACTTCTACATTATGTATAATGATGGTTTGTTATGATCGTGGCGATCACATACACTACCGAGCACCATTCGTAAAGCGTCCCGCTTCACTAATTGAGTAAAACCCTATTACTTATATTTTGTGAGTAGTATAAGTGCGATGGATGTTACGATGTCCTTAAGGATGCACGTTCGTCTAGTCGTTTATCTGAAGTCTACCAGCCAACTGTAAAACACATCGATTGATAAGTATATAGTAAAATTTGCTAGTCTATTAGTTTGTCAATGTAACCAGTAGACAATAGCATTCCGTTAGCCGCCAAACTCAAACCACAAAGTTCACAGATATGATGCATACACTAAACTGATTTTCCAAGTGTAGCAAATATTAGTATTAGCTGCAAGTCCGTATTCGCCTTGTCGTAAAAATACTGCTCACACTAAAACGAACTTATTGGATCATTTAGTTGGGTACATGCTGATAAACTTGCTTATCGTACCGTCACATGGACACACTTTCGGAACAAGAAAACCCATGATCTAGTAATGCTTACAACTGTTGCAATTGGATTGTTCGTCTGATGATTCGCCAAAGATGATCATCCTTGTTTCGCGGTCCGGAAGAGAATGGTTTATTGCAGGCTTACTGAACATCAAGACATTGGTTAGCTAACCAAATTAAAATCGCCATTCATTAGCTGAACTAGCTGATATTCACCAGGCAGACGTACCGGTCAAATAGGTGTGTAGCTCACGTGAAATAAAGGACCACGTGACATGGACATGCGCGCCATCTTCGGTCAGTGAACCCGCATGATGCAATACACTACGGATAATTTACATGACAGAAATAAATGTAAATTTCAGACAATTTCAAATCGTTTGCTTCTTAATTTGCTGCTGTCATTTAAACTAACAGGAAGGTCTCGGAAACTGAGAATATTGGCCATTTTACTGATCTTTTGTGAAAAACAAGTCATTCTGGCTGGCAACTAGGTAACTGATTGAGCTCACAGCAAGGTCGATAGAATAATTATTAAGAATGTGTTTTATATATAGTCCTCCTGTGCTCAATTGGTATGTCCGTTGCCGGATGGTATCGTAACAGATGTGCCAAAGGTTCGTTGTTCGCGCACGTACCATCTGTGTCGTACACGAGCAGTTTAACGTAAGGCCAAGCTTACATAGTCTACGACTTCGTTTGAAGATAATCTATATTTAATTTGCTGCATACCTTCGAGGTTACGGCATAGTTATTTTAAAAATGAGCATTGGATTCATTAGCAAACCCATTCAATTGTTCACATTTATTGAATTGGTAAAATGTCACAGATACCAAGCGTAGGTAACCAGAGTGAATGGACTGTTTTCTGAAGGTCTGCCTGAGTACATTTTATTAGAAAAGTCTTTGTCAGATGTTTGAGAATGAGCTAAGTGTGATTAAACAACAAGCTGTGCTCTCCCTCGTTTGATCAATGAGCCCTCTGTTGTGTCACTTAATTTGAGTAGCTAATAATTCCTGTTAAAATATGAATAGCAAAACACGAATTTGTATTCCTGCCTGCCCTTAAGGTTTTATTATTTCACATGAAAGGACAAAGTTGAGTTTCTACAGAAGAACACACCGACAGCGAGAAAATGTTTGTAACCTGTACACATGTTACGTATGAAACAGGTTTCAACGACTCCGCAGATGTACAGACACATGATCACTGTACACAGAAGTAACCCATTCCTCCAGACTTAAACAGTTGTTTAGTTTTGTATTTCTCAAAGCTCAATAACCCAGCCAAAGTCAGGTGTACAATGGGACTGTGTGAAAAAGTTAACAACAAATTATCGCACAGTACGATTAAAAATAGACCAATCTGGGTCAGTCGCACAACACAAGTTAAGCGGTGTTTTTCAATTCACACGCGATACAACCTCGCATCGACGACTGAGTGTAGTATGTTCTAATGAGAGGTATAAACAACTTGATTGAGTCCTCGTTTTTTCCACATGTGTTAAGTATTATTTTTAGTCTTTCAGTTGCAAAAGCTTCCCCAAAGTCAAATCAACGTATATCAAATAGATGATGAAATCCATAAGTGTGAAACAATCTACAAAACGTTCAACTTAAATGCACGTACAAAGCTGTCTATTTTGAGAATATCTCCGTAAATTACAAAGGCGACGATATTGGATTGTTGACAAGCCCGATAAATAAGAAATAACACACTGTTAGGAGTTGAAGTTTTGATGAGTACTGCTGGATTGATAACTCTATACTCACACATACAACGTCCACATTGTCAGTTGTGTAGGTGTACATTTTGTCAACTGAATATGTTCCAGCTGCCTACAGGAAAAACGCAATACCCGCCTCCATTTCTTCAGTTCGAAAACGGACAGTCAGAACGCTCAGTTCACAAACATTGTCTGCGAAATTTATATTTTAATCAGGATGAGGACTTAGTTTAATGCATAATCACAGAAAATGATAAGATTTAGTCTTCAGTTATTGCTGAAAAGGGTTCATTTACAGAACTCGTCTTGACACGAAAGTTGAGAGGAACTGTGAGTTTGACGTTTAGTTCAATGAATATTAGTTTCATCGTTAAAATTAGTTGAAACAATCATCAGTGAAATGTATTTCGGACCTTGTTTTTTGCGTTCACCTTGAGATATATAATATGGGAATGCTGTCCATAGTGGTCTTTAAACCAGATAAATAAAAATATGCCACTTGACAAAGAAATGTGGATTATGTTTTTTGGCTGAGTTTAGACAACGTAATTCAACATAGGCTTGTTCTGTGTACCAAGTTGACAATATGCTGGCTCTGGTAATTTTAGTGGAGATTGCCCAGCCGCATCTAGTTATTTGTCCGGGTCAGTTAGGACGTGTAAACGATGGTCTGCATTGATTGCTAATGGTTAGACATGATATGTCACCATAACTGGCAATCAAAACTCAGATGAAAAATGACAAATATTATCGCCACATAGTCTTAGTGAATAGTTTTAACCATGATGGAGTAATTCTGCGGAAAAAGAATATTGAACCATACTGTACTACAACATGGTAGCAAATACCGAATAAATTAACACTAACTAGTCTGTAGGAAGTTTGTATTCTTAGTCCAGCCTGCCCACCGACATTGTAGTTGTTCACTTCGTTGTACAGTCTGCCAAAATTGCACCAAGCCCCATTAAATATTGAATATTGTAATAAACGTCATAAGACTCCCTCGTCAATCATTAGTATTAATCCATTTTGGCTGTTTATATTAAGCGAATTTGTCGTGGTTGATATTCGCACCATGTGAACTGCTCGCAAACCAAATCCTTTTCAGTAAGCCATCCCAAACAAAGGTGACCTAAATGACTGAAAAGCGATGTATAATAACTTGTTTGTAGCAGTGTGTTATTTCCAAATTATTCTTTCTTCCTGTGCCGTTTAACGCGTCATAGTTATTGTGATTAGATGTCACGGAACAAAAATGCTACCGAAACGGAAATGCCTCCATCGATCGGACGAATTTAGTTCAACATGAAGGCTGGTTATGGTATGGATCACACTGTGACCCAAAACAGTTTGAAAACTACCGAAACATTTAAATTGAAGTGAGGCATTTTGATTAACTCATAACAACAGGAAGAATTCGTGTCTTAGTTATGTCACGCTCACAGTATGAAATATCAGAGAGGTTTTTCGAATAAGAACGGTTTCAAATAAGCAACTCAGCTAAGTGAGGAAAAAATTCCATTCACCGACTTTAAACGCTGAATATCAATGCTTGTATAATGTTTTTATTAGCGTGTAAACGTTTATCGACCGTGAAACCTTTCAGACGACCTATCCGTTTATTGACCTCTGGTTAATTGACGAATGTCACGTGTTCACTGCTTAAGTTCGGATCTACCTTATAGTTGGTAGAACAGTATTCTCATAGGAATCGTCTTACTTTTTGATGTGTACAATTTGCAGCTATTTACGGATGGACGTGCAAGAATTATTGTAAAATCCTATCAAATATGTGCCAAATGGAACAGTGATATTCTCCCACATTTCAAATTTCTATCCGAGCAAAACGACATCGGAGATACAGACTTTCTTTCGAAATGAGCTGGGAGATAAGTTTTTCCGAATATACAGCTGTAGTTAAGCATTAGTGAGGTTCCATCGATATTAATCAAAGCCGTAAACCAAAGCTTTTAAATAAAGCTCATCTTAGTGGATTTAATATGGTAGACTGCTTCTACTTAACCGTAAAATCCTGATCTAAGGGAAACCGGTAGGTGTAAAAATGGCGCTGTTTCTCTTGTCGAAGCAATCGGTAGACCAAATACTATTCATTCAGAATTTTGGATGGTTCACGCATAACTGTGCGATAGGCTTTATGAGGTCAATAATTAACACACCAGTTTTACAATCACGAAGGTCTGATAGTTGATTCTGTCTTGATTACTGTTAACCGTTAATAACGAACCCGTGTTAAAGGTGTGTCTAAACACGAAACCTCAGAACAAATGTGAGTGTTGTTCAGACAGTAACAGTTGAAATTTTCAAACTCCAATAGATGACTTAATAGCAAACAGGTTGATCTGTTGTACAGAGAGAGAGAGGATTTCCAACTTTTGGTAAGAACTTGCATATACAGCTTTAGAAGCTCCAAATAAGTCTAATCTTATATCTAAATGTTGATCAGCCACAGATACGTGCTAATTGGTTAGGTATATCACAGATAGTACTGGCTTGTACCATATTTTATCTCTGCTTAGTATGTGGCGACAAGAATGGAGCTATTAACCACGTTAATGAAGTTGTGGTTAGTAGCTTTTGCGGTGACACACAGACGATTTTCACACATGCGAAGTACACGACGAAAAGAAAATCGTGGCCTGGTGTGAATATTGCGATTACTTTGATGAGGAGTCAGACAGAAAAATTATACCTCAAAATACCTGGTTACTTAATAATACTGCTTTAGAAATTTTGGATACAAGTCTGATACCTTTGCATCACAATTCAACTAAAGACAATCAAAAACAATTCGAGTCAAAGCTTCACGGGGGAGCGGATAATTTATTATAATTTAACACCATAAATATTGGTTTATACAACCATCCCAGCAACAATTGTTATTCTCTAACATTCTTTAAGAACAATGATAATTTCTCTCAAGTGTTCTAATTTGGAAATGCAACCACGTATCAATTGCACAGGCGATTCCTACAATTCGAAGTTTTGTTTCCATGATAAAAGATGGAAAATTATAGGGCTCGTTCACTTCTGTCATTTTAAGCATTTATTATGAAAGGTTTTGAACGTATGAAATCACTCATTCGTGAATATTACTGGTATGGATTGCTGTACAGCTATCCAAAGTGTATTGCATTTAGTATTACTTTAAAAAGACAATATGAAGTGGCACGTTGTCAGATATATCCAGAACCATTGTTTGTGGCCTTAGTGTATATATCGCATAATAAGTTAAAACCTCTTAATTGTAAGTAATCAGTTTGTGACAGACGCATCTAGCATAAAAATACTTCTATGATTTTAAATGAATCGCTTAAGGTTTAAAGTATTTATGACTATATAGCTGTTCTTTGCTTCATACAGTATATTTTAGTTATGCTAAAAGAACTTGGGACCTGAAGTTAGCTTATCGTTCGCTTTATATTACGATGTTCATCAAGTCTTCTATTCTTTTAATTCATTGTCAGATGATCTGCTCACAGCAAGTGATTTGCATCATCGGTAACTGCTCTGAAGTTTTCACGACCAAACTAATTCGAGTTATTAAAATCCTTATATTTGTCACCGATAACCTGTCTGCTTAATTTTTTTAAGCGGCAGAAAAACAGTTAAGTGTGGTATTCTCACAGCTTAGTTGGTAGATTATAAACCATGTAAATTAGTGTAATTGTTTTAGTTGGCTAATCCATCGAATGAAGCATATGTTTTACGACGTTAGTCTCTACTAAATCCACACATACGGCGCACAATTCATGAGCAAACTCGTGAAACCCCGTGCCAACGGTGGCTTCGTTGCACAGCTGGTGGAGCTGTTGCCGCCTTTGAGTGTGGCGTTTTCGTCGCCAATTCGAAACCAGCCAAAGTCCAGGTTTTTAGCAAATGGATCTCTTCCAAAAAACAATCCAATCAGAGCACCCTACATCTCCGGTCGGTTGGTGATTTCCGCAAGATACAGTAAGATGAGAGATTAACTGAGTCACAATGTAAAAGCTCCATGCTTCTGTCACAACCTTGAAGCTAAGGTGTTCGGACATGATACACAGGTGCACGTGTTTCCTGTTGGTAAATCAAAGTCATCCAAAGCTCACACTTCATACCAATAGTTCTCCTGTGACTTCATAAATGAGATATTTCATCCAACGTTATTCCAAAACAATCACCCACAACTTGCAAAAGAAGTTTATCTAGTTCAGAGCATATACCAAAAGATATTAGTGAAAACCCTTCACCGGCGTCAGTACTGACTGGACTACTGTAAATCGTATTCTTAAAATGCAACACGCGTCAAAGGTTGTAATAAACAAAAGTCACGGCTCAAACTGACAGTAAAATGAATTGGCTCTGGTGGTTGTTTCTGCCACATTACCAGCAGTCATCGTGAGAAATCCATGAAGAATAACATTTCAACCCGAACAGCTATCAATACCAACCTTATTTTCTTTCATCATTTTTATTGTTGTAAGCATACATATGTATGAAAAAATATATATATCTCTCAAGTTGAACGTATTAATAGATTGATGTTTCATTAAGCTGTTGAGGGAATGTCGTCATCCCTTTATACCTACACAGTTGATATATTGGTAGATTACTTTAAGCTTAGTATCCCCGTTATCCACATTACGAGATGATACTTCGAGATGCCCTGGTGTAAGTAGTCGGTGATTTCACCGTGCACAATACGTTTTCTAACCGTCAGATGGAGAAAATTTGACTCATATTTACTCTTATCACAAAACAGTAGAAGAACCAATTCAGCTTTTTATGATGTGTAGTAATCTAAGGAAGATTTTCACGAGTTCAATAAATTCCCTACTTTGAAGTCACGTGATTTCAGTTTGGTTGCTTCCGAACTGGAGATAAGGATAGAACGCATAGAGGTGAGTAGTGTATTACTTGCTGAGCCACGAAGACATGCCAATAAATAAAATGTCATATCCGGGTTCACTTACTCACCCCATTCCATTACATGACTTCGACCATATGATCCGGGGAGTGACTACTCAGCGGGAAGTCTCAATCACTTAGAGTTGTGAACCAGGAACGTCAGTATCGAGCCTTAAAATCGTGTTGATGGTATGTAGTTTGGCGCATCTGTTAAGCTAGACAACACGACTGGAAAAAGTCTATGCTTCGTCCAACCCAACTTCAACTACAGGAACAAAATGTCTATTGGTGCCACGTCCCAAATATTGTCACGCTGTTCAGCTGGTACAGTGAGTGCTGCATCTGGGTATCTAGATCCTGCCACTTGTTTGAGTCCAGTCAAAGTTCAGATACTTCACACTTTAATATCTTAAGTATGAAACCTACCACACTACCTTTCAGCAATACATCTGCAATACTGATCAGATGTTCTATTGTTTACTGCAAGAACTGTTTGAAACATTTTGCCCTGCAAATCAATTTTGTGGATCATTCCATGGATTCCATATTACACATTGAATCATACGGTTAACTGAGTCCAAATATAGAACTTCTGAGCTTCCATTGTGGATTCGTAACTAAACTGGTGAGCTCATGTTTTATCTGGAAGCGCTGTTTATAATATTGATTCTAATCCATGCAATGTTCAGATTTTTCTCAAATGCACTGGCACTGGATCAACAACTCCCTCAATCTGTTTATCAATGCCACATTCGTCCATTTATTCTTATAGACAGAGTGGTCTCGGAGAATAAATCAATGGTATTGTTATCGTGTTTTCTTGGAACGTGGAGAACCTGATTTGTATTGTTGATGTGAAAGGCGGTTATACTAAGAGATAAGTTCTGTTACGCATGAACTTTATAACCCACAATATGATGTTCCGGAGTTATCAAAGTTAACTGGCTCATAGTTGTTTATCCGTCAGTGTCTTAAATCACACCATGCAGAAATAACAGTCAAAAGGAGAACACATTATATGCAAAGAAATGCAACATAGGCTGTAGACAAATAAACTACGATGGACCACAACACCACATTTGTAGGGTCAGCATGTGGCGTTCAATATAGTTCAAAATTCGATGATTACACTTTAGTCACATGTAAGCTGATCTATATCGGAACTATACAAGTAAACTAAGAATAGCCAACGTTGACATTTAGTGTCATGTTGTGTAAGGAATCTAACTAATGAAGCGCAGTCATCGATCCTCCAATGTAGTGCAGTGAATGCCAGCTGAATGGGTATATCTCATCGATCTCAGTTTAAGTTTTCACTGAATATATGCGTCACACTTCTGCTTTGATGTAAATGCTGCTCATTATCTACTCAGCACTCGATCTGGATCGGTTTCTTTCTTGGTCAAACTAATTAGTCAGACACGATGTAACGTAACAACCAGGCCTCATTTTGTCGTTCTCGACTAAAATTTCGACCACGGTTTACAGTGTCATTTGAGTACAAGCTTTTATTCGTTCCCTCCGTAAGATTGTTATAAGGTCCCTTTGTTTAGAATTCTTTCTACACCACCACCTCCGTAGTGAAACATAAGGGAAAAACACGGTCTCAACTCGACCTGGTGTTAAAAATACCCCCAAGCCTACCTGATCAAATGTTGGATAATCCAGAACCTGACTAGTATATGTTGCATAGTAGCCTATGTAAGTTACCACAGCTTACACACAGAGCAACTGCCTCGTCTGCTGTAATTGCTATTGAAACCCCTATGCCGAATGATCTACTGACCTGTTTACTTAGCTCGTAGCACATAATTGAGAATGCTCTTTAGGACCGGATGGTATTGCGGCGCAACAAACCCACATTTTATTTCTACGTCGTGCAGTTCATGCGTAGGAAGTGTCGTAAGGTCATGGTCATTTATCTCTTCTTATTTTGCAGCATCACTCTGGTCCCTCCTCTTTCAAAGCTTCTCATTCTTGGCTGTCCGTGTACTGTACCTATCACAGTGTCTAAAGTGAGTGTAGATAGCAACTCGAGGGATACTATTTCGAAATCCGCGCCGACAATTCCTCACTACTTAGTCTAAACAAGCGATCTTGGTACAATAGATTTAAAATGAGCACCAAAGTAAAGTTATATCCGTGTTACTTTGTTCAAGCTGCATACCTAACAGGAAGTTCGTTACTGTTCGGTGGATGTTGTAAACTACTGACAAGTTCAGATTGCTGAAAATGTTTTAATTTCTGTACTTCATTTCATCTGTATTTGTGAAGGAATGTAGAGTTTAACCGAAACGACAAAATGCATACGCGGATGGAAGATAGAATGTTTAATTGAAGATAGGCGAAAGAAGATAGCAACTTTTGAATTACAAGACTAAAGAGAGAAATAAATTGAGGGGACAAAATAAACTTAGTCACGTGTTTTTGAACACGCTACGTGCACACTTTAGTAGATGATACACAAGCGGACAGTTAAGTAGACGCAACAGTAGAAAACTCAATCAACTCAAAACGCCGGATGACCAAGCTAGCGAGACTGCCGGCGCGGTGTCTAAAACGTTTGATACTAAGTCAGCTATTACAGTCGGCAAGTACCGAAGCTCATGTGAAAGCGACTCAAGAAAGATGGTCCAGGTCGGACACTTTCGAATGTCAAGTATGTTTTATGAGATTCACATGGTTCACTTCGTACGGCCGCCTTGGCTTGCTGCCCTTGATGAGACAGAATGCGTCAGCCACAAGTACATTTTCCAATGAGCCGTAGAATACGTGACTGAACCAACGACGGTCAGCTCAACCACTGACAAATTTCTATGGTTTCAACTTGGAGAGAAGTCCCAGTCGAGGGGTCATCGACAGGAGTTGACAGACAGTAACCGTGTCTCCTCTCGAGGCGATCGGGCAACCTGAACATTACTCACAAGCGAAAGTGGTTGAGTGTTAACATATGATGATAATTCGGTCGTGCCTAATGTGAGGTGAATGGTGCAGTGGTAAACACGGTTGCCTCATGAACAGCGTGACCGTGGTTCTAGTCCCGGCAGTGGTGAGCATATGCACTACTAAAAGGATCCTTAGTTATTCTCATGTAGTTCGAGAATTATTTGACATTACAGGATTTGATATTTTCACATCACTACCTATTCAGTACATTTTTTAAATCCCGCAAACAAAAATCAATGTGTTCACTCACTTGTCACATTCAGTCTCTTCAGTGCAAGATGGGTGTAACCAGATTGAAAGATTTCTCCCTATTGATTACAGTGAAGCATCTGATTTGTCGGACAGTAGAACTGAGTTAGAAAAACTACCACTACCACAAATTAAGCTGAACAGGCCTTATCTCAGTTTCATTGAGGATTACCTTTCACGCCAGCTGCAACATAAATTAACGAACTTTCACAATTCATCCAAAAGTGCCTGAGCCTAAGAATTTCTCTCGAGTGGTGTTGTTGGGCATTAGACCGCTACTGATTAGTTCGTCTGATATGGCAGAAGGTTATCAACTTACTAGCTTATCCAGTCGGGTTGGGTCGTTGAAGGTCGAATATTCGAACGTGCACCCGGACTTTGTGGTCACAAACAACGAAGCGCAGTCAACTGGGAACACGCGGGACATATAAGAACAAAACCAATCCAGCCAGTCCAGTCAATACTACCGATATGTAGACGACATATTTATTGTAGCCAGTCCGGATACCAATATGCAAACAGTCCTAGATGTACTCAATCGCGTCCACCAGTCAGTTAGTTTTACACTTGAGGAAAAGACTGGAAATCTTTCCTAGGTGTTTGCTTACATCGACGAATAGACGGAACTATTCACCGCAGAATTCATCGCAAGAATACATGGACAGGTCAGTACGCAAATTTTCACAGTTTCGTACCCCTAGAACAGAAGAGAAATCTAGTGCGCTGCCTGACTGATAGGGCATACAAAATTTGTTCGGCGGTTACGTTAGAAAGTGAACTCGAATTCATAAAGAACGTCCTCTATGATAACGGTTACCCGGAACGATTTATCGCCAGGAATATGATCAGAATATCATCTAAAGCCGAATTATGTGGCGTAAGAAAAAAGCCTATGTTTATTCGAGTGTCGTTCAAAGGTGACATTGTCGCAGAATGTTTGACAAATAGGCTCAATCAGATAATTAGCAGGACCTATGCTACAGCTGAACTCCGTATTTAATTTTCCACATCTCCAGTTCCCAGGTTTTAGAACAAAGACTGATAGTTCAGACCTCATTCATGTATATCTATTCATCCACTCGTTCCTGTGGAGCAGGTTATATTGGTCGGACGTCAAGACAACTTTTAAAACGAATCCGAGAACACCATCCACGATGACTGAGGCACGGAGAATCACGATCGGTCAACAGCGCTATTCTCGCTCATCTGGTTGAAAGCGGACACTAGGTGAAAACTGATGAAGCCTGCAAAGCGGTTTATTGCGTTCCAGGCAACCCATCAAAAGCGGTCCGAGTTAGAACACTTTTACTGCTGAGGTTATCGGAATCAGGCTGCTTGAGCCGGTATTATGTCATCCAAAACGTTTTGTTCAGGCGCTGCAACGACCATGACCACAAGTTCACCGGATCGACGGCCAACTTGCACGGTCAAACCAATGGACAAGCGTGACGAAACCGACCAATGAAGCCACCACCAATTGACTGATCAGTTACCTAGTTTCATTGTAATATGTCTAATAGATATCTCGCTCTAACTCTGTTAACTCCTTGTATACTTGTACCAGTCTGAAGATGGATGATCGAAAACACGTGTTCGCCTATGTGTCTTTGTTCTCATTATCTTAATGGGCATTTTTGAAACGATGAGATTTTTGTGGTAGTCAGATTTCAAGCGACCTGCACAAGCATATGTCCGAACGATTGATAAAAGTTCCCAGGCTTAAAGCAACAACATGTTTTTAGTTAATATAACCTTTTGAAATTGCTTTAAATTTGGCACTTGGTACTTTTTAATGCAGAAACACGAGATTTCCGTTTTTAATGTTGATACTTTAGACAGATGAACAAATGCCATTGTTTTTTTATGATGCAGAAATTGTTTACCCTCTGTTCAACAAACCTTAAAGCGTTTGAACCATACCACCCTGAGATATTTACGTTGGATTATTCAACCAGCCAGTCACATCGGTCTAATTTTACGTTTGTCCTTGTTTATCTACGTTTGTATCGACGACATTTTTTGCATACAGCGTTGCTGTATCAGAGATTCCTCATTTTTTTCGTAAAAGGTGTCAGATTGGTGGACTGTTTCTCAAAAGTGAATGAACGGGCGTCTACCCTGCACTTCATAATTTTATTAGACGGGTTCATATTTCAAAACTTCGAGATGGACTAACCCAAACCAGTGAAACTGTCCAAAATCTGCCAGTAGTTTTTCAGCTTCATAATATGTTTAGGTGGAGTGAAAGGAAGTAATGGCAGATTTTTTAACTTGTTCGCCTATGTCTATCTGTTCACACAACTATTTCAGAAGTTGTCAAACATTTCGGAGCTGTGCTTTCTAGTTGTTTTGTTCAAACAATTTTACTGACCTGTATTCTGATGTGAAGTGTTGATTTGCTAGATCATTCACATGAATTGCATAACTACCTTCCATCATGCAAACGTATTCGGAATGCGTTTTTTGCTGTCACATTTTTCTTACTCCTTTTCGGATTTAATCGCTGTAATTCTGGCGACACTCAATCATCGTCTACCGCTCAGTCAACGATGCATTTAGTTTAACTATCTCATTTGTCGATTGTGTTGCTACTAGTTGTTTGAAAGCCTATGTTATACTTGTCTACAAGCTTATTTCTGATCTGTTCTACAGCTTATGCAAAATATTTCTTGACAGCTCATTTTCGAGCAAACTCTAGAAAGGTTTCAAAATTTTGTTTCCGTGTACATTCTATTGTAGAGAATCTGTACTTATTTGTCTTGCACGGTGATTTCCAAAACAAGCGCCAAATGTTGAAAGATCTGAGAAAAAACTACTATAAATTCAGAGCCACAACATTAACACTGGTCATTTTTACACTATTCTAGATCAATAAGTTCTTTCTTATGCTGCTGTTGAACTGTTTCTTGTATGATCACTACGTTCACCGATTAAATAATCGTTACTCCGTTAAATCAACCAAATCGTTTCGGTGTTGTTATTGGTCGTATGTGTTTCTGAGAAAATGCTGTTTGTTGATTTGGCTGTCCACGGGTGATGCACAGGTGAGTACCCTCTCCGAAACCTTAGTTAATACGTGTGAGAGCGGTTTCACAGCATGGCAGTAATCGTGAGCCCTTAAGATAACAAAAAAAAACGAAGTTTGTATAGCCGACACTTGAGATCTGTGTTCAAATTTATTGACTATTTCTCACTTAAATGCAACTTATCTTGATGCGAAAAAATCAAGTTTGAAGGCGAAGGTTACTTTAGTTTTGGGGCTGTTTTCAGACATGCTTACTACGAGCTTGCTACACTGGGCTGTATTTGTGGCAGCCATGCCCCATTTTTGATATTACGTCGATGACGAACCATTATCGTGTCGATCAGTAAACGGAGTTCATTATATGTCTCATGGAGACCATAGGTTAAGCAGACAGTAACAAGTAATTTCAGAGAAGATGGTTATTAGTTGATGATACTGATTACCATGAACGTTGTTTGACTAAGCTGCCTGCAAATTAAGAACATTGAATAAGATGTGATGTAAAAGAGGAAATTAGGTTGCCTCCCACATGATGTCTCGTTCTTTACTTGAAGTTCACTTGTGTGCTTGTAAGTGTTAGCGTCATGTCAGATTATGTTATTTCTCACAAATCACATCCCAATCCGGTTTGTTCTTTTTATCTCCGAACCACAGTACCTTTCGCGACAGACAGACAAAAGGACAAAGCACTGATGTGTTCTTGTCAGTCATAATAAGCGTTGAAGTAAACCCAAGTGTCGAGAGAACTTAACATATAGATCGAATATTCAAGAGCATCGGTTGACCTCCATTCACTGTATTACGATTTAAAGACACAGTATCACGCTGTGCGATCTGTTCTTCATGCACTTTAAGACGTGTTAATTTTAAGCATACGGAAATGAACCTATTACTATAAAGCGTTCTTATCCCGTAATACGGGGACATGAATGTAACAACATCACGTATTAAGGTGAAACCGACAATTTGAGTAAAAAGAATATCCTTCTTCCGGGCGGATCGGTGGAAGCCTTGATGGGAATAATTGGTGTTAATCTCTCATAGCCGGTCGGCACCAAGGATGTTAATATTCAACCACTAAACCCTAAACTTTTATTCCCAAATTTGCTGTGCGAATAAAGATTCCACCCAATCCAACCAATCACAGTGACTATCAAAATCAGTAATGCATAGCAGTACTCATTCCACTTTATGTGTGATACTATCCTGCGAATGTAAAAGAAAGGTTTTCCTGGAAGTCGTTACAATTTTGTTGGAATTTTTTGGCGTGATTGAAACACAACAAGCGTTTGGACTCATCGGAAATCGAGCAAATAAGCATGCATTCAAATGAAGTCTCATTTAAAATATTTCTAGCAGTAGGAGCAATAAACAAGGAAGTATAAAGCCTGCCCTGACGGTGTTGTGCAAGATTAATATCTATACGTGCTTTTCGTCAGAAGTTAGAAACGAACAATCAAACACAATCCACTCGTTAGCAATGTCTGTCCTGAAACTCTATGAGAACACATCGATTAAGACACTTACAGACTTTTAGACAATGACTAATGCCAAGTAACAGTTTTTCGACTCAAGCAATTCTCGCAAAATTGCACAACGTTGTACTAAGTGTTCTCGTAAACAACCTTGACGAAACTAAGAAGCTCGAATTTACGGAAAACACAAGTTATATAAAGTTATCCATTCGGCTCCCTGGAGCAACAACCTCGAAACGAATTTTCCGGAGTGGATTTTTGGTTATTTTTTACCGAAACCTGTGCGAATTGAAGTACAAATCATTTTTCATCTTGTTGACTCAATGTTATGGTAATCACCCAATTCTCTGTTTGTTCCAAAAAAATCTGCCAAATCCGAGGCTGAATAATATCGGTCATCAAACAACAGGACAATGAAGTTTGTCAAACTCGCTTATCTGGGTCACCTTCAATTTATCGCCGAAAGAACGAAACGGCTTTTCCAGTGGTTATTTGATTCAAGATATAGCGTAGGCGATGCGTTTTCATAAGATGGTTACTGGACAGCGTGAGTCAAACGAAGAGTTTAATGCTGTTTAAAGATCCAACCGTAGGTTAGTGCTGAAATTGGCCGAGCTTGGTCGAACAAACTTGTTATATAAGCAACTTAACTTATACTTAGAAGAGATCCATTTGCGAAAAATCTGGACTTCGGCTGGATTCGAACCAGCGATAGAAACACCATGCCCAAACGCGGCAAGCGCTCTCTTCTAAACTATCAAATCTGGCAAACTACATATCAGTAACTTAACTTATTTCAAACACCGCGAGGTGTTTCCCGCATGTCTGTCTGGAATCAGCTTCTTAGAAGTTGGTGCTTAATAGTAAACGCCTCACAATCTGATAAATGGATTCTCAGAAGGAAGTGTTTCCTATGGAACTTTCCTTCTGATAGGCAGCACTGTAATATCTGATCGATCTTGATGAGTCTGTTCCAACCCAGTTTACTCGTCTACATCCCCCACGACTTCAAAACCCTGACACTACGATGCTGCGACGTTGCACAGTTTTCCTTCTTCGATAGATTCTCAGTTTGTTTAAACTCACCTAACAAGAGATATGATATGAAGATGATTGAAGAACATCAGTTTCCATGTTATGAACTAACCTGTTGTCTCTTGGCTAACGTCGCCTAACAGCGGGCGTAAATACTACGTGATTACAGGGAAACCAAACAACAGAGATACAAGTTTTGTGTTTCCAACGTCTACAGTTGTACAATAAACTTTATTCGGATAGATATAGATAAAACAACGTATAAATACCTGACAATAGTTTTACTTGATTAACAGTCGGATTACTTGATGTGAACGGTCTATCACCAATCCGTTTTACCTAGGGCTATGCTGCTGTGTTAATATTGATTAATTTTCTATGAAGACCTGCCAGTAGAATTCATCTTGTTTTTATTTCATGTATATTACTTTCCGATACTGTTATTTCTACAATACACCGCCTAAAATTTGATTTTAAACTGTACGCGTCAAAAGACTGGAAAATAGGAACTTGACCTCATTTGTAAAATTGAACAAGGCTTATGGTTTCCAGTAAGGTAATGACCAGTTTGTATTTAATGCTGTGAGTACTGATAGAACGTCATAGACTTAAAATCATGTATTGCCTAGAAACTTCTCTATTGTGCCCAGTATGAGAAAGTTATTTGTTGCCAACAGTAATTAAGTTGTTTTTATCTAACACATTACTCCTGTTGAACAATTCTACTCAATAGTCTCAAATAACTGTTCCCTTACAGTTAGTACGGAAAACAAACTCCACGCAGTGAAAAAATGCCTAATAAAAACTTGTTTTATGGGAGTAAATGAAATCGTGCTGGATATTGTGAACGTGTGCGTCAAACGATCAGATACATGATTAAAGTTATACAGGCTAAAACTGGCAACAAGACTAAAAGCTGTCTTTTAGAACTAGCTAGGAGTCCGCCGTAACCGGTTGCATTTTAAGTCAGGATAAATTGAGATTTGTATGCTTTTCTCATGAAAAGTACACTTAAGCTACGCCATATTGAACGATCAGCATGTAATAAAAACTAATATGGTTTATCTAGTTGCAGTGATCTGAATTTTTCTTGACTACCATGGGTAAATATGGAAATTGATTGAAGCCATTTGTACAGATGAAATTGTTGCAAAGAACGGCAAATTCCCGCATTTCACGCTGTGGTAAGTTACAGTACACCGAAAGCATCCTACATTCGCAAATTGTCACTCATAGAACATTGCAGATAACCACGAAGATCCCGCAAGTATATTTACGGAAGCATTTAGCAACGTTTATGAGGGTCATTTGACATTTTCAGCATTCATTGAAGAAGTTTGAACGCAGCGGTATATTTCACCGTACTGCAAGGAAGCATGCTGCCTAAGTCGTCGTTGTCTTATCACAATTGTATAAAAACTCTGAAATGATACGTGTAACTTTCTTGAGTAGCAACGTTCCTCCTTACAATTCACTTGTTGAGAACAATTCATTTTAAACGTGAATTGGAGATGAATTTAATCAGTCCTCTAAATTTAATCAAACAGCACTTGACGAATGAACTCACAATCCATTATTCAATTCTCTGGTCGCTAACCCGAATTCAGGGGATTTGAATAAATGCAATAAGCTATTCCAGGTTTTTCACGAACGGTGTTATTGATTTCATGCTTATTTATACACATATACATGGGATTCGACTGTCATGTAAAGGCAGTAATATGACGGACTGGACCGTCCACTGTCTGGGTCTGTAATCACTGAAGCGCACTGAAACACCATTGTCCTTAAAGAAGCTTGTTGCTGGTGAACGATTAAAATAACCGGTGAGTTAACTGCTGGACAACATAACAATGAATGTAGAATGCATAGCCAACTGGAAAACTGTCCTCAGTAGACTCTGTACTATTACTCGAAATTTTGTTTTGAATCGCCAAAATTCACCTCAAAAATTCTGACGGAACTGACCTGAAGGACGTCCGAACATAACTGAGTGATGTACACTTAACCTCAATAAGAGAAAATAACCAACCAACTGCCTGTGGTCGATGGCTCCAGCTTGTATTAATGAAAACTATTAAATTTGTCAGCTATCATCCTGATTACTTCGGAGTCATATGGGAGTTTTAGTCTACATAGAACGAACAAAGGTTGAATTGATTTTTCAGCCATTTCATTTCAGACAGAAACAACTGAGTCGGGTTTCGCTGTGTTAACAGCTCATCACTGGTACATAACCTTGCCACAGCTGAGATTAGAACCCCGCCAAGCCTTCATGATGCAACCTTAATGACCACTGCGTCGCTGATTGAATATCAAGCATAACTTAATTACCATAAACTCATAACTGGGTTTTCAGTTTTATGCACGTTACATTGGAAATTCCCCCAGCGATTGGAGCACCAACTAAAGCGACGAAAGAAGTGTGATGAAACTGTCAGCTACCTTCCATATAGAATGACACGTTAAAACCGAAAAGAGATCAGTGTGATTTCTCCCCACAAACTATAGAGATAGAAATTCTACGAGCCTCAATTTCATTCCCGAACATTCCACCACAGAGTAAAGTAGGTAGCTTTATTTGTCATTTACTGTTGCTTCGTATATCACTGGGGACCTTAAAGCAACAGAGACGGAGCAATTGTGAACAAAATCAGTCTGAATGAAGATCTTAATATATTTAAAACAATCGTTGACTCTTTGTTTATTTGCAAAACAACATTCCTAACGTTGAGAATTTCCCCTCTGTAAAAAAAAGATGTGCGGCAAACAGCACTACTTTCAAAATGTATAGTTGTGTGACTCATGCTTTCAACAACGACAGCACAATATTTTCAGCTCACTTATCATGGAAATGTATGATGTTTATATCACCTTTAGGTCGACACAAGTTTAACGCGATAAAAAATCAAACACATCTGAGCAGTCACAAGCTGGTATCGATTTGAGATAAACCTAACCATCTGTTCCATAAACCTGTTTATACCAAAACATTAGTTCGTGTTCTCAACCGTGTTGACTTCCAAACAAATTATAGTTCATTAGACTTATCTACGGAGGAGTAACGAACTCTGTAGATCATCAGTGCCACGTGTACACTATCTGATCAAGGTTACTTGTGAGCCCCCAACTGGGTAATAGAAGATCCGTTTAGTCACAAATATTGAGCGTGTAACGAAATAATAGCGTTCTGGTCTCATACCGCTGTACCGGCGTGGAAATGAGCGTTCCGAGTTTTTCAGGTTGGCAGATAGTTCGTTAAGTAATCATTCCATTAACATCAGTCATTTGAGTCAAATCGATATTGTTTTATGTTTACCTGTTGATTTATGACTGGGATTTGTCAAGTGACCTTCGGAGGACGAAATAAAATGATTTAATCGTGATTTGGTCAGAAGAATAGGTCTCCAGTTTTGATTATGAGGAATAAGCGTAAAAAGTTAGTAGTGGGGGTCTTTGCCGAAGTGTTTGCATCTGTTCAATACAAATAGGTCGTTTAGTCGTAAATTTAACTTCATTAGATTTTTAGCTTTGAAAATTAGCTCATTCCACATCCATCGAACACTTTACGGCTTTGATTATTCCTTCGTACAGTCTTTTTTTCATTCCGGCGAATTCTGTAAAGCGTAAATTTTAGGTAGGCTGTAATTGCAATGTTCTCATTCCTTCGAATTCAAGTTGATCATAATGCATGAGCGAGTCATTGTTGACTCCTCTTCATTTCACTTCCTTGAGTTGTTCTAAGTAGACACCTGATTTTAGTGACAGTGTTTGCTACAACTGAGATTCTTTGCGATTAGCTCTCAATGGGACAGCTAGATACCAGGTTTTTGTTAACTCTGTATATTAAATAATGAACCAAAACGAAGGAAGAATTTGTTGCGGGATGTTGATATTTTGTTCAATCTCTTCACTTATTCACTTGAACCAGACAACTCAAGTATTCTAATATGAAGCGAATGGCGAACAGTTGAACGGACAAAATTTATGGAACGAAATTTGGGTGTCACTCAAACGATACAGTCTGTGTCAGTAATTTTTAAACATACAGAACAAGTCTTCAATAACTGATCAATAAGGCCTCACTGATAGTCAAACGTTTCGGGTTCGGATTACGCCATAATACAATAGATGAAATGATGGGAATAAACATAGGGCCAGTCATCCGCATGTGCTTGGAGATCGATGAACTAGGTTGCCTTGTTTTTTTAAGCGTCGCAGGTACCTTGCTCCGCAAAGTTTGTCATCCACTTGGGGATGTGTTCCGATGTTCGCTTAAGAAAGCAGTTTGATAGCGAGCACCTACCCCTAACACTTTACTCGTTCGGGTGTAGGCTATTCGCATTATACTTAAATTCTTGAATTACGAACGTTCTGTAGGCGGTAGAAGAGAGTGAACGAAGTATCGACATCCAACGACACGTCTTCTGTCTTTTTATTGAAGAGGACAAAGAGGACCGAATGTCTTAAATGTATCCTATGAATGCAGACTGCTTTTCACATGTTAATTCCCGATATCTGTTTATCCATGCAGTGGTAATATACCTCCCGATTCTGCTTATATCTGAGTGATACTCGGCTACTGCCTAAAATGTTATGAAAGATTATGTCAGGACAACAGCCGTATTGTTTATTGATGTTTTTCATGTTTGGTACTGAGTGACACTTGAGCCTGTCACACTTTTATCCAACGACGTACAACACAGAATCACCATGGTCCTAGACAGAATTATCTTAGATGTTTCTCCGCTGCGTTGACTTTTTCGTCAGATCAGCTAATCAGTCGTTGCTTAGCTCTGGATTACCCCTGTGGGTCGTTTGAAGCTCTGAGATAGTCTTTTTTAACGCACTGTCTTTAAAACCTCCTACACTTTTGACTGTGATTCAGAATTCTGTGACATATATTCTAAATTGTTTAGATAAAAAGTTTTGTTGTGACCTACTAAGCATCCCTGAAACCTTTACGATGTGTGAACTACTTGGTATTTTTTGACAACACTCACTAACATACTGCTACAGTTTAATAAACAAAAACCTGGCCTCCGTCAAATATACTTTGTCATTTCCTGTAACTTGTTCATCGTACTATTTGTACTGTTCTTACTCCTTACATTCACTTGTTTCAGTCCTTTCAACAAGACTCATTGATACAGATCAATTCTAAAAAATGCAACTATATTGCTTTTCACGGCTTTTCAAAGTGTAGATACGGTTTGCTGTCGGAATATTTCTGATCACCCTAATTAGTATACGTCGACAGGAGTCAAATGCCATCTTATATGTACAAAAATAAGAACCATTAGTGGACGCGCTACCAACGCTTTTGAGAAAATAAGCATCGTTCAGATATATAGGATTAATCTATACTCTTTCTGGTTGTAGAACTGCCGACAACAATTGTCATGCAGATATTTCCTAACTGACAAATAGGATGTTTGTGTGGTGACGTAAAATCACGCAAACACTTGTATTTTAGTAAAAATCAAGTAGTTGAATGTACTGCCTGCACAAATTAATCACATGGGCTACTTTGCATTCGTCTAAAAATAACCTATGTAGAAACATGAGGACCAGTGACGACTAAAACAGTTCCCTGACGTTTTTAAAAGTTCGTTTCCAAACTGTTATGTCGTAAACCGTTACACCACTGGATCAGCTTAACATTTAAATCATTTGTGCCGGACAAAATCCGTGAAACAGTGCAACCTCCTGCCCATTAGCGAATGGTTCCTACAACGTCAATTGCAAAATCGTCAACATTCGATTTTTTCTTATATGTGGCTCTTCTGCTGTCGGTGATCTGCTCAATATTTTGACGGTCTGTAACACTTACGATACAGGTTTAAAAACTCTCGATATCCCAATTGCTCGATAAAGCTAACTTTCTAATGCACCGTTGCACTTTTAATGGAAAATGTACACCAGCTTTAAGTTTACTACTTGGATCTCGTGCAATTAGTCAAACACAACAGACTCACGGCATGTGCCATGTTTGACAACAGGGACTATAATAGTTGTACAGAAAAAGTTTATTTGATAGTGAACATCTTGAAGCATGCCTGTTCACCTGTTGGTTTCAGACCTTGTAGTCGGCCAACTTTTATCATCTTCAGCGTGGTGCTCAAAGCGAGTGCAGTGTGGTTTGCTTGCACCACGACAGTATGAAGATTAGCGTCAGTACATCTTAAATCCTCAGTTGGT
Source organism: Paragonimus heterotremus (assembly GCA_013368495.1). Lineage (NCBI taxonomy): Eukaryota > Metazoa > Platyhelminthes > Trematoda > Plagiorchiida > Troglotrematidae > Paragonimus > Paragonimus heterotremus. Next base: position 125,515 of record LUCH01000783.1, read on the forward strand.
ACGGGATAACTTTGCATATATACCCATATGAATATATGTATGTATATAGTGTGGACGAGAACCTCCACTTCTAACAAACAACCACCAGTTCACAATTAAGTCACATCATTTATTTCGGATGACTTTAAACAAAGACAAAACCCATCATGTTGTTTTGGACCAAACGTCAAAAACTTTCAATGTTGTTTAGCTGAAATCGTCGAAATTAGTGTTAATTAATCATCTGATGTAGACTGAGTGTATCCGACCCAACAATGCAAACGGTAACTCAAATTCATTTAAATGGTTATGTTTAACCTGATATTACATGCTATGTTACTTCTGATGATAGTGTTTGACTGCATTGAAGATAGTAGCTTAGACTAACTTTCCCTTCCACATGCCGAGCGACCATTTGATTTGTGATTCCAATCATATATGGGGGTACATTCAGTTACATTTTTCACACCTGCTCGTATAAACATTTCGTTTCAGTTCGACATTTTCCATGCAACATCAAATGTGTTAGACTGTGACAAACGGCATCACGCAAAACAAAAGGGAATTATTTCAAATTGTTTCTCAAAACTTCTGAAGCTACCCGAGACGGCCTGTTTGAAACATGACCACAATCCTCGTGCTTACGGTCGGTCATCATATGCAAGTGGAGAACTCTTGTAACTGGTCAACGAGGTCTTTGCGCATTCACCTTTTGCCCGGAGAGATTATCACTACCATCAAAAACAATGTTTATTACATTCAGCCTCAAGTACGAAAATGTCAGAACACATTTCAAAAATATAATTGCTTTCAAATGCCGCATGAATGTTGTCTTACAGTTAGTTTTCTGTGTTGCTCAATCGACCACCCAACAAACAACATTTGAAAGACATTTTTTCACTCACCATCATTGGAATCGCCAGTTGGAGTCGGTGAGACATAGCTCCCAGGGGTTACTGTAACACAAAATATATTCAAGTGATCAATGTTATATACACAACTAAATACTTATCCATAACTGTTAGGGAAAGTTTTACATCGTCAATTTACAAATACTCGAACAACTTTTATTATCTGTAATTGTCATTAGTTCATTGTTACAAAATTGTGTTGGACAATGTGACTTCACATCGACAGTTTAATTCATTATAAACTACTCATTGGTTAGGCATAAGGAAAGACAAAACTAGCGGAGCGAGCCTAAGCTCCATTGATGAAAGTCCGACAGTTTCATATTCAGATACCTCCTGGGTAGAGTTTAAACATAATGATTAACATATTCCCTGTTTTGATATCAAATTCAACACCAGTTACCACAAACCATCTTGACCTCGAAATAGATGCGGTTGATTTATTGCCCAACAATCTAGTGAAGTGTGATACACACATCTTCGATGAGAGTGTAAAATTTAGTAATAAAAATTGCGCGTCGAAAAATTGGTTAGTACAACAGACTTTCGTGGAGATTGTTAACGTTGGTCGAATGGAAACACTGCAGATCACAGTTAATCGAGTTTATTGAAAGCATCATTTCAGTTGTATGATTGAAATCACACTGAACTATCGCCAGTGAATAAATCTGTCTAGTAAAGGTAAAGACGGAGCCGTTTTTCAAATGCACTTCTCAGCACTAATCACGCAGTTTTGTCACAGAATACAGACAGAAACAAGGAAAGCTTAGAGAACAAAGTTATCTATCCCTATCTTATTTTGATTCCAATTCAAGGCTATTTTCATGGTCGTAGAGTGACTGAATCTCAGTATCAACCGTCGGAGTAATGTTGACAAACAGATTATGAATATGGTTCCTTATCAAGTAAAATGCAACATGGTAATGATAGAGATGATTTGTTGATCCGAGTGTAGATGTTGTTCACATTAGATTGTTATTTATTTCGGTTACTTAGCATTCTAATGTTTATTCACAGAAGACATTGATTTCAGAAAACCAGCTTTATGCTAGTTAGTTGCGATCAGGTTAACCAACCTGTTGAGGAAATGACTTAGAAAATAACAGACAACTCGAGCGGAAACAAAGTGACAATGATCAAACCTGTTTTGTTACAAGATTTAATTTTGAAGTTATAGTTAAAGTCGGATCAAAGGCTTGTTACTATAAGTTAAATGTCGGAAAACAGTAATCTAATCTTCAGAAAGTTTTTAGCCTATGAAGAAGCTACAGCGTCCTCAACTAAACTCTCTGATAGTCTCCATCAAATGAAGCATTTGGCTAGATGGAATTTCGGAAACTCAGGAAAAGTCTTGTTATCGCTGACCACTTATGGACTACGTGGAATCGCGACTATCAATCGTTAAAATCTATTACCAGGTCAGTTTCGAGCTAACCAAGTCAAACTAGTAAGGTGATGGATGCTGACTACTGCTCAGCTGATAGTCACTCGACTACTTAATTCGATCTTCGTTCGAATAAGGGGTACATATCAGCCCTAAAACTGCTAAGATGAAGCATTGAAACATCAGCTTGCATTCCCATTTAAAACTCTTAGCCATAACCGTAGGACCAACTTTTTTATGGACCCCCAAAACTATCACAATGAATATTGGTGGCTCGCCAGCTGAGTGGCTTGGAGTTCGCACGTTTATGGTGTATTAACTGTTTCACTTCTGTCCCACTGAGCTACACAAGACCACATGTTAAGCATTGGTTTGCAAACCACCAGTATTTCACTATGGCTCCTGGAGAAAAAGAATTGTAGCAGCTGTGGAATCAAACCACCCACCCGACTTGCTGCATGTTCACTTAAATGAACGACCCATGGTGGTTAATTTTCCTATCACTGAGGTTTGTTACGATTACACGTGAACTGCTTTGGTTCTGCGAAAACGTTGAGAACCAGTAAGAAACGTCATTTTGAGCTACTAATATCTTGAGAGATTTCGCCGTACGTTTACATGTCTTCGCAATAGACCGTTAGATTTATCAAGTCAGACTCAAGGCGTAAAGCAAACTGCATTGAAATGTCTACCGTCTGTCGGTATAAAACTCTTACAATGGTCAAAGTAATGACAACTTACAATAACAATTCCGTTAAAATGTTCGAAATGGGCTTGTGTATTTTGATACAAACAGCCTCAACATGTGCAAAATGGACACAGCCTAGAGATCTTGTAGATGACCTGGAAATATAGGGCAATCATATTCAGGTCCAACTCGTAAACTAGGAAATCCTAGTCTTAAGCTTTTTGAAGGTGCCCCGCAGAAACCGACCCTCGGGTTCAGTTTTTATTGTGCAGTAGTTTGGAACAATTAAAATACCTACGTGGTAGGCTTATTACAAGCAGACATAAACTATGTAAAGTGTGATGAATT
>LUCH01000783.1:149223-161014 GCA_013368495.1 Paragonimus heterotremus
ATGACCAAACCTACCATAAAAATAACAAGTCTGTTTGGTTCAGTCATCTTGCTAACTACGTTGTGCATACTATTGCCTCCCAGTGCTGAGTCATTGCTGCGGACGCTATTGTTGTGTAATTATACGTGAAAATATTAGGACAAGATATTTGTCAAACAAATACAAAAAACAATACCTCGTAGTTTAACGCTCATTTCTCAAATTATTTGCGTTGTTTAACGCGATATGATCGGTCACTATTTTCCTTTGCACGAAACTCAGTAAGACATTTTGCACATTCCAAAATTTGATTAGTGATGAATTATAGACAGTGTATCCGCGCATTCTGATGACTACTGACTTTGCCGTAATCAAATCGAACAACCGTAATTTAAACTGCCCCAAAGTTGTTCTGTAACCAAAAGTTTCCAAGGTCGGTCACATTACTGATCTGGGCATTACAATGAAACCTATACTTTGCCATCGACAACGTAGACTCTACTAACTATTTACCGCATCTAAATCTAGCAAACATTTTACGGATTTGGCATCTCACTTCACAGATCTTGTAAAATTCCGTTTAATTATTGTGATATTAGGGGCCGAGTAAAAAATTTCCACGGCATCTCTACTTTCGACCCAGTAAAGGTGTTTAGAGATCTGTCAGTACTGTAGGCAGTAAACTTGACTACCATGAAAGCACACATCACAACAAACTCGCCAAAATTTCTTTTTTGATCATATTGTTCTGTTACCACTGATCGTTAACTTGAAGGTCAGAAGTTGTTAACAAAGTTGAGTGAAATTTCTTTGAGCAATTTAAAATCATTTTATGTTCATTAAAGCGGAATCAAAAAACACAACCAGCCTGGAAATTCATACCACTATCAAAGTAGTGCTATTCGAGGAGATCGATAAACTTACAAAACCATCGAATCATTGACAGTCAGCAATATTGTGTTAGCTGAAACAGGACTATCTCAAGGACAAATTTGAGGTACACAAACGACAGACACAAACCAGTTCACTAATATCATCATGATGAGTGATCAGTAACTGATGTCAACAGTTGGAACAAGTGGATTAGATGGGAAATAATGGGAAGTCAACCGGAAAGTGTGATACGGTTTTTCTTTTGAGGATAAACATTTACTCATACAGGCACACTTTAAGTGACTAATAAATAGTCTTGTGTCCGGTGATCGTATGCAAACAATGAAACAGTGTGTCTCTTAGGCGTCTATTAATGACGCATGTGTATCTAAACCATGCGAACCAGAATTCTGCCTGTGGAGAGTTGAACAACAACAAAAATCACCAATACCATTCTTGCTTCGGAGATTTTGAAAATCCATGCAAACTAAAAACAAAGAAAACATCTGAATTTCAAAACCTCGGGGTAATGTTCTAATCAGACAAGATCGATTGGTTATTCATCTAAACTGATAGAAAGCTGAAATACAGATGAGGATGATCATAAGTCAATTTTTTCAGTAGTAAACGTCAATCCTACCGCAGTACATACCTTAAGAAAAGCGTAGCATTATTTAAACGTCAGTAACGTGCCTCTCCAGATGGCAGTGCCAAAATGTTGTACTATTCGGTGTTCTGCGCATGTGGTAGTTTAGACAAGACTGGAAAGCTCGTTTCGTCCAAATTCGAACCGACGAACTAAACAGATCTATTTTACACAAAATCGCGCTACACCACTATGGCTCTGATCTCACGCTGGTAAGCTGGGGAATCGTGGTTTTCAATTCGGCTTAAGGTCTACCCCCACTGTTTGCTGTGCGATTCGTTACAATATCGGGGAACTAGACAGTCCCACTGATAAAATTAGAGTGGTGATCACAAGAATCAGTCAGCCCTACTAATAACTTTTGAGGCTGTATGATGATTGTTAACAGATGTGAACAACATGCCCATTTTAACCCGTTCTCAGATTTTACGGTAGCTTACGCTAGCAGCCAGAATACTTTTTACGGTCTACAGATGGGTCACTCTGAAGTACTTTAAGAGAAAACCATTTTACTGGAAGGCGTTTGACCAAATAAGGCAAACCAGATCATAAAAGTATTTGTGAACCAAGAAAGCAATGACCAGCTACTTTTGTCTCAGTAAAATATACAAGTTATCTTGAACCGGTTACTCATCTTCAGTGAAACAGTCCTAACTATTCACATTAAGTGCTTACTATATAGATACGTTTCAAAGAGCTGTGCCCCAATAATGGTTTCAGAAATCTATACAGTATCGTGGTCTGCCGATTCAAACGACGATGTTGAACATGAGTAAATTAGAGAGGCAGAAAAGCGTGCTCTCTTTTAGATTTTGTTATAGTCCAGGATATGTTAACAAATGGAAATACAACAGGACAACACTAGTCTTTATACACCCATAAAGTGAACTCCACGTAGTTTTATATCTACATATTTGTCGAATAAAGGAACTCGAATTACGTAGCTACCATTAACATGACAAAACGATGAACGGATAACTATACAGGTACTATTTATACCAACAAATCATCTGTTGATCCAGCCTGTTAGTTAATTCAGTTACACGACAGCTGAGTTCGCACACAATTTGAGCTAAATGAGGGAGTGAAAAACTGGCCTAAAACTGAGTGAGTAAAACTAAGTGCCTTTTCTTTGGCCTAACTGACGATGTGGCAATACACAATCTTCTCCGAATTAACGAGACGGTGTAGGTCATACAAAATTTTTCACGCGAAATTATCTCACGACACAAGCTTTAGTGAACATGGTAAAGTCCTTAAATTGACTAAGGACAATTCACTATCACATGACAGTAGTTGTAGGTGATGTAATTTGATAATAGTCTTGGTGGACAGTGGACACGATGACTTATAATTCACCTCATTTAGCGATGTACAATGGACGGACAAATTTTAAACCTCGGATATAAGACAGGTGAATTGTTTACATTTTTTAGAAAATAGCTCATAACCACTCAAAAAACAAATCGAGAATGAAAGTCATTGTGAATTTCATCAAACTGATTAACTTTCACAGTTGAAACTGAAGTGTCCGCATAAACCGGTGCACAACTTGGTCAGCGTTTGAAATTAATTTCAATTCTCACGTACTGTTTAGAAAGCCTGTTTTAATGATGATCACTACACTTGAATTCTATGCTTACTTTGTAGTGGACTGCTTGATTAAAACCAACTGAACCATCCGGAAAAATTGTTTATCAAGACAGATGTGAGAGCTACAGTAGAATGTTTGATAGTTAACATCACACGATGTATATATCTAAGTCCGACATTATGAGTTTGAAATAAAAGGGGTATCTCAGAAAGTGTGAAGAACAGTGGACTTCACTATGGATAACAGAGAACACCTCAGTAGTAGATAAAAATTTACCGTCAAACTGTGTCATTAGACTGCAGTTACAAAAATAATTGCTTAAAAGATCAACAGTAAATAAATGTTCCAAGTGACGTCTGTTTTTCAGTGTTATCAAACGGAATGCTGTAGTTTCAAAAAAATATTTCGACAGCATCAAAGACAACTGATTGCATCAAGATCGGCTAATAAACAATTGTGAACATACTAGCACTTCGACCGTCTATACACATTATCAATGTTTTGTAAGCATTAAAAGCTGCAGACTTGCAACAACGTCACAGCGTTCATCTGTCCTTTTTTTGGGTGATTTGTGTCGTCATATGGTAGTTTACACTTTCGCAGTGTGTTAGAACACTGATTGTCTATCTTACCTAGCAGTTGACAATTACCAAATTACATTGTATTTTAAGTATTTCAGCTCCTTTCACTGTAGGGTAGTCGCAAAACACAACTCTTACTGATACTGTAAACTGTATTTACGTTTTTGTAGCTGAACTGACAGGATTTATCGGGTGTACGGACTTCCTTCTAGAATACTATACTGAACTACAAAGGTGTTCAGTTACTTTGAGAAAGGTGGTTTTGTAGGCAAACATGTGATATTCGCGTTGAAAATTTGCAAGCAGCTGAATGAATAACGCTGTTAAGATGGACCACGCTGAACTAGTACCTATCTATCTTAACCCCTGAAATATACCACACAATAGAATACATCACAAACAGCGGTAGATTACGGGTTCACAAAGTTACCAAGAGCAAGATATATTGGAAAGGGATTTCCACTCTACACACTGACAGGAAACACTGAATTGAAAACCCATTAATACACCTATGAGTTTTCATTTTCTGCGAAAGATATCGTAAATTTTTCGGACAATTTGAGAGGAAAGAACAAAACATTGTTGCTTTACAAAACATATTCCGGATAGTGCAAAAGTATTTATTCCTCATGGACGCTCATTCTTGGAAGCATTGGAGCACTCTAATTGTAAAAATCTCGAAACTAATAACGTCACGCTGCAGATGTGGCGGAAGTACGTCATCAGAACTTTTATTAATACGAAATATTTTAAAGTTTCCTCAGTACCTCAGATAAAGTTGAACCTTTCAAAAGAATCATATTGCTCATTAATTTCCTCTTGATGGCTTTCAATGTTATGAAACTAATATACATCAATGAAAAATAGTGTGTACATGTAAATAAAAATGTTTGAAGATTGTTCAGTTTTGAAGATATGGAACAAAACTAGTCAGCGCCTAGTCATTCATTCATTGCAGTCGTACGACGGTATATTTGGATGCAAACTAGGGTTGTCTCACTTTCTCTGGTTCCAGGCAACTACCAGAAAATGTTAATTCGAATCGAAAATCTGACAAGTCCACCAACATTATAACCGTTGCTTTATTTGGACTCACGGTAAAAATAAAGAGAAATATATACGGAAAATAGGTGACATCTCACGGACTTCCGATCAGTGAACCTACTGGTTTATGAACTTCCAAAAAGTAGCCAACTGTGATTCACTTCTTTTTCTGACAGGAGGGTTCTGGATTATATTTCACCCACGTTATTCGACGCGATAAGTCCAGGCACTTGAACCCACAATTGATTATCTCTGATATCGTATGCTGAAGCGCAGTATTCACATGTTTGTATATGGTAAGTGAATTAACCGCAAACCAAGTGTACATGTAGAAACAGCCGATATATTCTTCGAACGGGTTTGTACACTTTGGTAATCCGTTCTGAGGTGAATTCTTACGCAAGCTTGGTTTGGTCCGTAGTAAGCGCGATAACCTACCTTACGTATTGGAGGTTTGCTTCGTTTCGGAAGTACGTAAAGCGAAATTCTAGAAACTCTATAATGTGGTACTCAAAGGATGTCATGACATGCAATCGTTAGTTAAGATATTTTGAGGTTTATAGGATCAAGTTCTATGGCGTATTTATTAATCGTATCGTTTGTCACACACGTGGAAATTTACACCTTTATAAAGCTATGGTATCATTCGCAAGTGACATTCAATGGTAAAACTTGACGATTACGAAGCTTCTGAAAGAAAATTGGACTACCTCAAGTGTATATACTGGAATTCCAAAAAACTGGCTGTTTCGCAACCACAAAAGCGGGATCAAGATTTTCAGTTCAGAGAAGGATGCAATTTGTTGATATGTTTTAACTACAGCAGCACACGAATCAAGTAATTCTTTGTAAGCTGAATCAGCCTGAAATCTCATCATGTTATGAACTCTACAATCATTTACGGGAGATGACAATTTGTTTGTGTCAAAGCATTAACAGTGGTGCCACGCACAAATGAGTTGGAAGTAATCCGTCAGTCAGCATTAACTCCCAGATAATTGTCGTGTTACAACATCTGACTCAAAAGCACTGTCTCAGAACTAAACACGTAACAACGATGAAAACTGCTAGAGTAAAGAAGGATAGTATGAAACAATCGATGGTCGGTCATCATGTATGTTGATTGACGTTATCCTCCCTGATAGTCATCGATAAGTTTTGAAGACCTGTCTCAAGCTGAATGATCTTTGTAACTCCCCAGATTTCATTCGGTAGAATGTTTTTTTCTCATTAAAAGTCGGTTTAAAATTCTAGAATAGCACATTAAAACTTTCACAACCATTAAATTTGTTATGATGGAAAAGCTATGACCTTGTTAAAGACATATCTCCCATAACAGTCAAAACATTTCATAATTGTAAGCTACACCCACAAAAGTTAGTGGTTATTCGTATTCCACAAACCTTTCTAACTTCAGGGTTGTGGTGACTGCATAAACTAATCACTTATGTTGATTTATTTGAAGAAGCCTAATCGATAACTACGTGGTGATGCCTATTGCTTATCTAAGGCAAACCGTTTTTGCGGCTCACCATGTTCAGTTGGCAATCTTGTCCATTATTGAGATGCAACCAAACAAGCTAATTACATTGTCTCAATAAGGGTCCCAAATCTGGTTGACCTCGACTGTGATGAGCATTCGTCGTTCCGTAACGCTTTCCGTCATCACATGTATGCCAGCTTGAGCTAACTAGTCGGAGTGTGGAGTTGGCATGTGTTTATACAGTAATAGTTTTCATTACACTGTATAACAGCCATCACCAGTGCCAGACTTTGTTGGTTGTCCAGTTACTCAGAATTGTAAACAGCACCGAATAGGCTTTGAAGTTTCTGTTTGAACTAAATATCGTGAAATAAAATCACTGAACATTATTTCTGGAAAATCTGTTTACCACAGTAGTAGCCAATCTATCGTTATTTCTGTGAAATAACGTTTGTACGGAATCATGTATGCGTAGCCAGTGCTCATAAGTAGTTACAAACATTCTGACAGAAATGCTGTACTACTGGTGCAGTTTCTGTTCAACTTATGAAAAATTAAAAGCCCTTTCTAATGTGGTATAAATTGATCTATTCTAATTAGTTGTGCAAGGACCACACTTAACACCTCTGTGTCCTCAGTGCAAGTTCACAATACGAATTTTCACTTGTATAAATCAATAAATGTTTCGATGCTATGAAAAACCAGGTTGAACAATTCACACGCTCGCTTCGGGTTTTTGTATAAGGACTTCCGAATATACTCTCTTTTTTACGATTCACACAGGATTGTTTAATAAAGTTGCAATGATGTGTCATCTTAGTAGGCTTTCAAATAACAGACGATTTGCGTGAGTATAGTGGTTTAGCTAATAAAGAGACCTGATGTGGAAGTAATTAAGATATATCCTGTTTTATTAGTATTGGTTGCAATTCAGTTTTATTCTATAAAATAACTGGTACACTGAGTTACATTGTCTCAATGAATATATCGATTTTCGAGACGCCTAAATTAGACTTCACACAGCTTTTCGGCTTTTGGCAGCAAAGCTTACAATGTTTTATTGCGAAATCTGAATTTGTGTTCACTTCGAGCGACCACAAAAATTGTGTTTGTCGTGGCTTCAACCATGACAACTAATATATGGGCAACGGGCTAACAGCCCAATTATCATTATAAACGCAAATCTTCAGGAGGAAAATGAAACAAAACATAAAGAATTATCCTAAAGTCATGTTATGATAGATGGCAAGATTTTCCTTGTCCTTGAATGCGGAGCACTTTTGGAGGCAGATGAGTGGATTGTCAAACCATCCTGATAAACTGGAGAAGCCGATTCGTTGTCAATTAACTGAACCTAATGGATAGAACTGATTTCAATCAGCATAATAAACCTATTGGTAAGAAATAACATGTAGAGAAGTGTAACAAACTTACTGAGATGTTTGTAAGTTTGTAGACTTTCTGTATATTAGAAGTGGCCATATGCTCTGTAGACGATAATCTGTCTGCATCCTCGATAAGGTTTGCCATTCTGACCATTCCCATCTGATCATATTGACTGTATTATTAACGGACCTTTACCCGGTAATATGCTACATCTTTGTAGTGGATGGCAATTTTACCCACGGTGCCATCCAAACATATCTGTGGGATCTATGCTTGTCTACTGCAGTTCGGTCTGACTAGTCTGACCCGGTGGGTATTTGACCAGTTAACACATTAGTTGTAAAAACCATTCAACGAAATTAAAGGTAACAAACAACATGTAAAAATAACAGCTAAAACAAGCCAACAATAGAGTAAGTTAATAGGCTTATCTACCGAATAGGTCACTTCAGTTAAGTTACGTTTGTTTTAAAAGTACCGTAAGAAAAAGGGAAAAGCTGAAGATGCTGTGGGCAACATCATGTTCACTCAGAGATTTGAAGAAGTATGTTGTATTGTTATGTACATACACTTAGTTGACACAATGTGGAAAGTATAAAACTGATTAATAAGTAACCTGTTGGAATAGTCAACGCTGGTGTTGAAATGGTTAGAAAGAATACAGTCAACGAATGAAGAAATGAAGACTGCACTTGAAATGAAAAGACGATTGAAAGATAAACGGGAAATAATGGGGTATTAGCTTGATTTCCGGGTAACAGTGAAAGTCAACAAGGTTGAGCAGGATCTATGGCAAACAAAGTTACAGGATTAAGCAAGGCGATTGGATGTTTCAAGTTTTGTAGAGAAAGTAAACTTGGAACTCTTTTTCGTTCACTGACACCATCCTGAAGGAATAGATAAGTAACACGAATCGCATCTCCTAGGTATCTGACAAAATGAAACGTTTATATTGTGGGCGATCTAACGGAACTGTCCGTCAGGTGAGAAAACCCACTTACTAGTTACTTTACCTTCACAACCAACAGAGTTAAAAATTACTTAATGATAATCAGCATATCTTATCGTTCATTTCGGTCCATCCTCTACTGTCGGATCACAGCCGTTGGCGGTAAAAATACCAATAACAACAACCTCAGGATATTAGTGATAGAAGTTGGGTATTTAGGTCACTTCCAGTGGAACACCGCTGACACTTGGTTGCAGCACTCGCATTCAGTTAAGCTTTTTGGCTCACTTTAAAAACAGTGAAATTCCAGCCCACTGATTTCTTTTGAAGTGGGCTAACCGAAGGACTTATCACAATGGAAACGCAGCAGTTAACTGTGGAGAGTATTCATTTTGAAACTTGAAGATACTTAATAATGGACACACGAGAATTACTTAAGCTTCTCTCACTTGTACGGTAGAATAATAAATGGAAAACAACCACATCCTGAAGAACTACGTAATTATGTGAAGTGCCAAATGGGCTGCAATAATTTTGTCTAGTATAATAAGAGCTTTAGGAGAGGCAATCTGCGAAAATGTAACAAAGAGTGGATTAAGCCTTTTCCCCTGAATACTTACAAACATCACATTACAGTCCGTCGTTTTCAGAGCGTTACTAAATTCGATGATACTTCTTACCACAACCCTGCTTTGCCCGTCTGCAAATGAGGAGGTTAAACAGATCATACAGGAAAATGAATGATTTGCTCTCAAAGGGATGACAAACATTCGGGAACTATTCGGCTACTTGAAAATGGAATAATAGTTTTGTCAATTCATATTTGGGATGAGATACCGTCAACCTGCACTTTTTATGTTTTTGTTTAAATGATGTAAACAGTCACGACTCTTTGAGTTCATTATTTTTCTCTCCCAGCTTCTGCTTCAAACCACGACTCCAACAACACAGTCAACCCGTTAATACACCTCTTCAACAAAAAGGGTGAAACTGTGTCTGAACTCGATTCTATTAACTGGTTTGAAAGTTTAAGTATAATTATGTTGAAAATAGCTGATGAAAACCGTAACACCCGGTATTACAGGATTTTATTCAATGTGACAGCCACGGATTATTTGGTTGTTTCACTTAAAGTGAACATTCAGTAAAGTTTAGTGAGTTCCTCTATCGTTGCTCATGCAAAACTAATGAAGCTGTCGTCTGTCTAGTTAACTCTATTCCGTCGATGCTTGTGGGGCACTTAAGGCCGTTAGCACATGCTGCACAGTCTATTGTGATACGTTAGTAAAGGCGATTTACTTCGGATGGCCGAATAATCTAGCACTTATAATTCAAATGCCAATCGTTCACTCGATTATTTTGATAATCGAAGTCTACTGTCTTAATTTTATGCTCAGGTTTAATCAACATTCCCTACTGGTTCTGATGTTGTACAAAATGCAATACTGTGTCGGCTCAGTATGCCGAAACACGTAGATGTGTTGTTTATTGTTTTTCTTTGACATGTTTCAAGAGATCAAAACATCCGCCATGAAATAGTGGTATTCCTCGTAACCATTTGGTGGACCGTATGATTCCATATTGCGCAAACAGTTTGTAGTAAACTCCATGGCTAACACAATTTGTCCGATCTTATTTGACGTCTTCCAGGCGTTATTCTATAATTTCCACTAAATCTCCCTGCAAATCTTTGTTTGAACGCACCAGTTTTTACGATTTTCTATATAGCTCGACTTCTGCATAAGGCAAGCATGCATACTTTCTAATTAGCGACGAAACTAAATCAACTATCTCGTTCCTGAGTTACAACCGATTGCGATTTTTCGCCAACTTTTTCAGGAGGCTTAATTAGGTTAATGTTATTAACTTTTGCTGCAGGTGCAACTAGTTAACTTGACCTTAACTACTAAAGATGTGAATTGTCAAAATGCTGAAAGCGTACCTGTCGGGGTGCGTAAAGCATAGTATTCATTTGACTTACCAAACCAAAGACGCGTGAATGCACTTAGTATTTTTATATACTTCATAATAACCAAAAACTATTGATTTTAGTTCAAAATGTAATGTAAATAGACTACGGTCTTCACGGTTCCCATTTCGTAATCTCCATCAGTCATTCACTTCTGGGCGACATATGCGTTAACATGCATATTTATACGTACATTCAGTTTGCGTTATGTCTTCGATTATGTTTGGACTTGCGGTCTAAGAATTTGTCAGTCCTCACCTTTTCTGCTACCTTGGCATGGTGCTCAGGCTTGTGTGCTGTTTTGATCCGGTGGGCTGTACTGACTGCGACCTCGGTCGTTGCAGGTTCAACCATGTCAGATTGGCCAAAGGGGAGTAGCCAGACAGAAGACAGATGCGTCCGTTGTGAGGCGTTCGTTGTGTATGGTGTGAATGTGTTGTGGTTTGGCTCAGTTTGTTATTTTCATTTTTGTCTGATCTGATGCTCTCTCCGTGCGATTAGTTTGTTTGTGAAGTAATATCTATATGTGAATGGGCTGAATGTTGTGGGTTGTGACTGCGGAAACTGTTCCGGATGGTTGGTGCTGATGCGTACGTGTGTGTGTGATCTACTGCCTTGTGGTACAGGCTTTTGTACCAAAGGCTTTGATTGAGGGCCCTAATCGCTCTCCTGTCTAGGTCTGTGCGTCCTGGCAGTATCCTAAGCCCATAAAAACCATGACTTTACAACATAAACCAAATACCATACTGCATCGGCCGTCGCGCAGGATAAACCGGGTCGCCCTATCTGCTGCACATGGCAGGGTGGATAGGCGAAAATATGCTACTGCCAATCACTCACCCTCATACTGTCCCCCCAACATTAATTCCTGAGCAGATAATGCTCACTCGAATTTCAGTAACCCGAAGAGCAACCTGAAACAAGTCCGAGGACGCAAGACGCTCTGTGTTGGAGCATGGAACGTGCGCTCGCTGCTGGATCGATGCAGCTCCAGCGGACGGCCAGAAAGACGCACTGCACTGGTCGCAATGGAACTGCATCGCTATGGTATCGACGTGGCAGCCTTAAGCGAGACAAAGCTCGCGGACAAAGGTAAGTTACGGAAATCAGGTGCCGGGTACACCTTCTACTGGATAAGTTACCCGACAGACGGTGCTCGGGAACATGGTATCTGTTTTGCAGCCGCTGTTTGCATCAAAGCCTTGACGATAAGCTAACCGCACGACATCGGACCTCAAATGTTGTCTATGGACCTGCGATTTGGTCGAGGTAAGTGTGCTACATTTG
>LUCH01000784.1:5725-108822 GCA_013368495.1 Paragonimus heterotremus
ACCATCGTTGTCTCCGCCAATTGGCCCATATTCAGTGGACTGATCGCATGAGCGATGTGGTCGTTCGCCGACGCGTATTCCGGAACGTTCGGGATGCGCGATCAATTGGTCAACTAACCACGGTACACAGCTTGCGATGGTTGAGTCACGTACTCCGTATGTCATCTGATCGTTTACCGTACCGGTCATTATATGCTGAGGCCACCAACAATTGGGTGAAACCGCGTGGTAGTCAACCAACAACGTGGTCACGAAATATGCATCGGTCTTCTGTGGCCTTGTGGTACAAAACGTTAAAATCATCCGTAGCTGCCCACCCTCCGTCACGACATACACTACTGGCTAAATCTTGGTATCCTCAACTTATATACCCAGTTGGGTCATATGAATCATCTTTCAGGAAACCAAATCAGTGCTTCATATAAAGATCTTCTACGCATGAACGTTTGGAATGCTGTAAGTCAAAATTTGTTCCAGTCAGCACAAACTGATGAACAGTCTATACCGACTATTTTACTGTTCACGTATGCTACATGAACGACTGCGTCACGACAAGGTCATGAATTAGATAAATCTTTAAATTAGATTTTTTTGGTTCAGTTTAGTAGCACGTTTCTACGGCTTATGATGACAGAGTTTTGAGTTTTAAGCTTGTAAATATCACCAGGAGACGTAACTGGGATGATCTCGGGGGTCAGTTAGTGTACAATTGTCTTCTGATCCACCGGTCTGAAAAATTGTTTTCTACCCACGTTCAGACGCGAAAAATGTTATGTACATTCATGTTGCCAGGATACAGTTTTACGAAACCAGACCTGTGGTCTCGGAGTCTCTATAGTCTGTAGACTAAGCGTGTTATGAATATCGTTCTCCTGTCGGATACGACAGAAGGAATAGGGTATTTCGACAAGTTCCATTTGCCTTCGGGATGTACGATTAGTTGCCAGAACAAACTGGGAATAGCAACCTACAGTTTATTTCTGATTGGCCAACAAATGCTCGCTGGGGTAAACAGGCTATCACAACCAATCGTCGGTACAATAAAAAGATCGACTTCAAAAAGCATACTTAATTCGCCTTATCCAGTAAATTAAAACTCCAGACCTCTTGAACTACATAAGTTTGTGAACAGTAGAATCAATTTCGGAATTCATTCACACATGTCTAAAGTGACGTAAATGGACAGAAACGATAAAAGTTTATAAAGGTGGCAAAACAAACTGTAACGTCTAGTAAGTTTAAACTGACAAATCACTCTCGCGACGACACGTGAAAATGCAAGTGTGACAACTCTAAACTTGTCCTATTCCTGTGCTATAGCTAAAAACCTCGAGTGTACGGACGTGTCCAAGGCTGGCTTGGTCAAGTGTGCATATGTTTGAAGACCCGCCCCATTTTAAGGGTGCAGAATAGTAGGATTCAGGTTATATGAGAAACCTATAACCGGACTGAGACACGCCGTCTATGAGAACGTTTTAAGGTATGCAACGTATCAAAAATGCTATATATGAAGGCTGTGACTGTAGTGGTTGCGGGAATGTGGTGTGTTATGGGTTCGAACACAAACGGGATAAAAAGTAGTAGTTTTGTTATAGAACTACGTGGCACATCACTAGCTACACAGCACCAATCACAAAAAGAAGATAAGGAATTGATAAGAATACTTTACCGATTGTGTAGACTATCTAATGAACGCAAAGGTCTCTACAATACTGGCTGGAAGTAACAGTGCGATAAGTTTGTTGTCGATTTCAGACGACCGATCCAAGACAGGCAATAGGCTCGAATTTAGGTCACGCCTATTTCTTATACGTCCTCTCCATTCTGTATTACCCGGGCTTTGCGTGAAACGGCCTCAGACAACCGTAGTAACTGTCCGGCCGATACAGTCAGTCGTCAGAAAAACCTCTGCACTAGTGAATGTCTAGGTTTGTCTGAAACGGCTGGATAAGCCAAAGTAAAAAGCAACAAACCTCGAAGTATACTTGTCAAAGGACTACACGAGAAGTTTGCTGAAAGCAAAGTCCGACTTTCAAGTTACGGTCAACACATAGTGAGAATATGACTTTGAAACATCGACTGTTTGACTTATCCTGTACGTAACTGTACAAACGAGCAGGTGTTGTTTTCACTGAGTTTCCGTGTGATTGTTCGTTGTCTTACTGCCGATTTTCCGACATTGCTTTTGTTTGTTTGGCCGCAAGTTTTTGATCTGTTGAACCTTGAGTTGAAGTACTGGATGATATCAAAACTTCCCACTGTAAGTTTCGTCTACTAGTGAGAACAAACTAATCCTCCTCTCTAAATTTACAACTCAAGCAGGTAAAAAGGATAATGACCATGAATTACAAGTCGTCTAGGTCGTCCTCACGATTCTATAAAACTGGCGTGATCAAATCGGCGAGTTCTGTGAAACTTGCGTTTTGGTGCACATCATCGAAGGGCGATGATATTCAAACGCAATTACTTGTAAAAATCCTTCGATATAATACGTACCGGGAGGAATGGAATGTCGTTGAACTATCAGTTAACTGGTGACGAGCAGTCTGTTCTCGAATGATGAAAATAGTTCGATATACCTATCGATTCCAAACGTCCTTTCGGAAGTTTTAGACCTCAAATAACCATTGAAGATGCCTGATCACTTGGCATTCGTGTTCCCAGTCTTTCATTAAGACGGTGGAACAAAACAGGATGCATTTGTCCGAATAATCCGATTTCATACGACATTGTGCCATGTGCAGCTCCTTTATAGATCAAATCGATTACCGTTTCTATATGCTCCTCCATCTGAAAGGTTACATGTGTGTGATGCTGGATCAAATCTAATGCCAGTTACGTGTCGTCATACTGTGTGTAAAGTCAGAACGTTACTAACATGGCGTGAAAGCGAAAGCAAACAGATCCAACTTCATCGCCTTCACAGAGCATCTGATTTATCATTCAGTGGTCAGTTTAAACTAACTATTCCCATGGAGGTGCTTGGAAATACCGTATTTCTCGAAAAGGTGTTATCCCCGAGCCTACAGAATCACTAAACAGCCTATTCAACTTTCCACTTTTCCTACCAGGTCTGTGAAAATAGACTGTACTTGATAATCGCTGCCAAATGATAAAGTTAAAACTGTATGAAATACACATGCTCTGAGCTTGTTGAGCATGAACTGCGTGAGTAACTTACCTTGTAAAATGTGTCACGCCGAGGTTGGCTAATGGATCGATTTTGCCTGCCCGAATGAACGTGGAAACCAAACTGCGCGGATGATCATTTACACTCACCATAAATGTATCGAAACTGGTGTGTAGATTTAGGGGACCATTGTGTGTTCGCCGACCGGCCTGATAACCACAGTACTGGTGAACAAGTTATCCTTTTATTACGTAGTTAGCATCGACTTCTCTAAGTTATGTTTATACCAAAACATTTGTATAGGTCCTCGATGGATTACTCCTTTTCGCCCGCTTTTGTTTTATTGCATCAACTGCTTTTTTTAACTAGCCTTGGAAGATTGCATTTTACACGGTATCGTGAAATCCTAGACAATTTCCAAAGTCAGTCATCGATTCCTGCCGGTCAGCTGAACCACTGAACGGTTTATTCTATGTTGACCTTGTCTGCTTATCTAGCCTTCAACTTTCAGGTGCGTTCGTTCTTCATTGATCCAATGACTCATCTTCACAATGCCTTGACATAACTGCCCCGTTTACAGTTTGAGTAAACCTGTGTAATCTGAAATCGGTATGGCTGTCAAATAAGCTGTGTTACGTCCCATTAAGAGTGCGAGCGTAGTCAACGTGTGTGGCAGGCCCATTTGAATGGTTCACCATTCATGGCACACCAGTGCTCCAGTAACCTTGTACATGCCTATGTCTGATTGGATTCGGTCATGCGATCTTCTTGACTGGACAATAGATCCTTAGCTTGCTTACGTTTGCCTTGGCTCTGTGCAGCCTACGGTCTCACTGTTTAGTCAGTCCAGCTTGTCAATGACTACTGATTTTGTTGTACATTTCCCACCTTGCCATAATGCAGTATTATCGATTAACTTTATTCGACCTATGCACCGCAGACACAACACTGTGTGAACAAGACTGGCAACAGGACTAAACTCTAATGAGCGTCAGTCAGTGTTGAGGGATGGCGTGACTTGACCGCTAAGTTATACAAGCTGATCACAAATGATAAATTGGCGATGTAGAAGGCGATGACTGGGGACTGAAGCGGCTGCTCTTCACGGCAGTCTAGAAATTACGGCGATGACAATGAAATAAACTAAGTGGGCGAGAACAATGGGAGAGATCCTGGAACAGCGGCCAGCGCAGTTCATTGCTGTTTTCATTCGCGCGAGAATCAATCCTCTAAAAACATAATGGTGTGTGCATGCGTGAGATGGGGCGAAATTTAACTGCTCACGTTTTGGTTCGGTATGTTGCGTGCTGTCCTGTAGCAAGTAAACAATTTACGCTTTTTGTGCACTGAGTAAAAATCATAACTAAACATTGACAAAAAGTTTCCGTGTACTTTAAAAATGATGGATGATGTCTCCAGTTCCCCGTGCTTTGCCACTGTGGCTTTGAACTGAATGGGCTCATTACAAATAGCTTGGTTCAGAACAGAGTAAGGATAACAGAGTTTAAGAAAACTGCACAACTGAAATACTCATTTTTTTATTAGTTTATTTGCAGAACAAAAAAATATGATAGAAGCGCTTGAGAAAAAAAAATAAGGAAACATTACCATGAAACGAAGTAATAGGCGCCGATCAAGTCAAACGGCCATTTAGCTGTAACAAAGTATTGGCCCGCATGGTCTACTGACAGCATCGATATCATCATTGTCGTTGTCGTGTTGATTTCAATCTTATATGTAGACGCTGCATCGAAGATACTGTGGAAAGAGAGTTTAGTTAACAAAAAAATTTTTAGTCCACTGAAAATGTTTCCACAAAGTTTGTTCTCTTTTTTAAAAAGCGGTAATATTTATGAAAAAATTAGCACTGTTTAGTGACTGTGTACTTTGGTGGTATAAATTTAGCTATCACATAGAGTTTCCAATTATCCCAGTGTGAACAGAACCACTAGAACCAATTGTCGCCTTTTTGGAGCCCATCAAAAATGTTACTTAAACCGCAATTTATGTTCCCATAAAACAGCCTAGCAGCAGCCGCTCCTCTGACCCAACGGTAGACGCGACCGGATCCCTGGTAGCCAATCAGGGTTTTTGTGTCATAAATTAACCATCAGTTCATATGATCTCTAGCTCCGAGGGGAGTCTGGTTTTTTTAACGGGGAAGCACCATAGACTCAGGTTTTGCGAGCGGGTTATAATATATCGTTAGTCTCTAGCCTTAGTTGGCCCGTGAATCCAGTTCCTACAATAGTCGTAAGAAAATCATTACATCTGGGTGTATAGCTATAAAAGTTTTAGCTAAACGCAAAAAGCTGCTGCCAACAATGGGCGTATTTAATTTGCACCATCATAGTATTGCATAAATTGTATAAGGATTCCTTTAGAACATCAAACCCAGTCGGTTTTATTGATAACCGTTAGTACTTACTGTCACATGAGAGTGTACTAAAGTAGGCTGACTTAATGTAAAAACAGTATTGTCTTCATATTACTTAATTCAACAGAGAAACACATAGGACATTAAGGGTGTGAACCCGGGACGTAGTAAACCAAGTGTTCGTATCAAACTTGTCTTGATTCATTGCCCATCTACTGCGGTTTATCAGCAAGAAAGGTGCATTCGGACGTGTAGACCACGATGTCTAGTATTCATCCATTATTTGATTGGTCCGATTTAGACAGGTCACGTTCACAACAGCCAAATAGCTCGCCAGTAAATCCACCCAAACTTATCCATACAGCCGATAGACGCGTAGAGATATCAAAACACAAACAGCTGGTTTGTGTATAATTGACGTAAAACAACTACGTTTAGACTGCTGGAAATCATAATTTGTTTCACATAACACATTCTGAAGTGTGGCCCATTCTAGAACGTTGAACGACGCGTGTTCTTAGTGATTCTTAGTAAATGTTCACTTCTGATCCTCAAAACTGTAAGACAGTATTTCGTAAATTACTTTCTCTCAGAGGCGCCGAGGAAATTCTGCATCGAAAGCTCCCACAGATATAGGTGGTAGGTCTTCTGTTTCAGTGTTAGGATTTGCCATCCAAATCTGTCACTTCATTAGAATATAATCCTAAGCAAATGCATACTACACACATCCATACTGCTATTCAGTCTGTAAGCCGCACGGCCATCTTAGCAGCTGTGGAATGGTATACAACAGCAAACCTTATAGTTGACAGTTTGTTGCTTGTTAATGTGTGTCCTCTTCAGGCTTAACAGCTATATGAGGGTTATACTTCTCCTTCTATATTCCGCTCTTGTTTTTTTTATCAGGAGGCGTGCCCCAATGGTCTTGACCCTTTCTGACGTACAAAACAACCAGAGGCGCTAACATTTTTTGAATTTTCGATTCAAGTCAACATTTCATTGTTTCCACTCAACAAATCCCCTTCCAAATGTGTTGAGGATACTGTAGTTGCAAGCTTAACTTCCTGACTTCACCAGAAGAAAACCGTGAATTTAGTCGACTGGCCTGTATTTTTCGTTCCCTTCTCCTCATTATTTCCGAACGTTGGAACGTTGTATTTTCGCTCTCCAAGGGCGAGTATGACGTTTTCACTATTTATGGGTTCTAACAATGGCGAAACGTGAGACTAATGCTGAAAACGTCCGCTAGAGTCAGAAAGTCGTTGTCAGTTGTGAGTGATGTTCAATTTGCCTTGATTAAAGGAATGAATAATTATTTTTGTCTCATAAGTAAGAAAGCTAGCGATCTGAATTTTGAGGGCTCGAATCCTCTCAAAGCCTTACCACCCGGTTTCTCGGTTTATTAGCGTGTACTTTGTTCCCACCACGATTAGACCGTTCCTGTGTAATCTTATCTGCGTTGGCTGAGAACGAGATAACACACTTGGTAAAATTATTGAAACAGCTCCAAATTCAGTGGTAGTTCTGATGCACTCTTGACAAGTGTTGTTATTTCTAAGTTCTTTACTAGCGTTTGCAACGAAATTGTCGAAGAAATAGTTTTTGTATAATCCTATTCCTATGAGTTGCTTATGGTTAGTTGACCCTGTAACCCGGAGGTGTAGGAAAAGCATACGAGCAGCCCCGTCTTTATCTGATGATTGACTTGTACAACTTGCCCCGCGTACCAAGCGTTGTGCGGTGCGAATGTGTGTGCACATCTGCGTGTACAAAAACATAACGTTGTTCAATCAGAATTCAGATGGAACAGCCGGCTAAGATAGTGCTCATACGCGACTGTTCCAGCCTCTCCGCACACACTAACCCTAAGTCCAATTCTACTTCTTCAGCACGATAAAAACATGAGCTGTTATTTGCAACCACACCGGACATCAATTCATTCGTTCTGTCCTAGCCTGCATGTTCTGGTCTAAACTGCTTTCTTCGACTATGGATTGATACAAACATAAGTAATTCTTTTACGCAGGTTATTGAACTGTACAATGACATGTACTCAGTCATGTATGAAAAACTTACATCCTCCGCATTGAACATCGGAGCACCCTCTTGTGTCTTCGGTTGAGCAGCCACCGTTTCGAAGACGTTCTTCAGTCGAACACAGCACAACATGAAGTCCTCAAATCTCATCAACTCGGTATCTGGATCCTCGTAACGATGTACCAGGGCGTTGAACAATTTATTGCTCACATTATAACCTGTAGAAAATAGATTACTGGTAGAGAAATCGATGGGAAACCATGCGGCTGAATAACACACTGAAAGGCCTTCAACCATGTGATATTCTCTTCCGTCTCACTATGTACATCGTCTACGTAGAACTTTCTGTCATTTCCCGAATAACCGAGGTTGTCTTCTCCAGTTTTTCGAGTCATCATTCTAACAGGTGCTACTATCCCTTTTGAAGCGACTTGTGTTGATACTTTGGTTAGTATTTTACAGTTATTTTTCTCATAATTTATTCGCGGACCCCAGCAAAGGTTGTGGCCAGTCGAATTCTGGTTGGTGTGAATGGTAGTGCTGTTTGATTAATTTGATCGTAAAACTAGAGAGGTAGGATATGGAAAGCAGCTGTTTTGAAGAAAATACTCTCATCAGTATTTCGGTTTTCAGTCTGAAAGTTCTAATCACCTTGATGTTGATTGTCTAAATGGATGCAGCGTTTTATTCTTCAGGATAAATCCGATTACTTTTTTCCACTGTCGAACTCAAAGCTCATGTGAAAGGTATGCATCAAAATCAACCACTGACGCAGTGCTGTTGATGTGGTAGGTTATTTCTTGAGTCATGTCCACCGGTCTAAACTCTCTTTCTTAGATTTCTTTATTGTGGACCTCCGTTCAGAGACTTTAGGTTAAATGGCATATTCATGGTTAATCGAAATTTACTCATAGGTGCTCCGTAGCACACGTTCAGTGATTTCAGTCCTTCACTGGTTTGATTCAAATGTGTAGTGAGGGTCGAGTGTTTTAACGGTTAAGTAAATTATACCACTTTGTTGCTTTATAAAATGACAAGGACAGGCCCTTGTTTTGAGGCAACAAAACTTCGTGTACATCAGTGTATATGAACTAAGTACTCAAACACCCCTAGGGTACTACCAATAATATGCAAAGATTAAAAGCGCTTGATCTGGGATAGTGTAAAGTTGATATGCAGTTAACGAGAAACATATGATCGCATACCGGCGGCTTTGAGAGCATCACGGAATTCATTGGCCTTGAAGAAGCCGCTTTGATCCACGTCATATTTGAGGAAAATCATCTGTGAAGGAGATAGGTGAGTTTGTTGGTGGATTATTTTTGTGACCACTCCATTGTTACACACAAACATTACAGAAGCCTCAAAATGCATTGAAATGAATCGAAATAAAAATTTTATGCAACTGTCCAACCAGCCAAAAGTATGAATAGGAGATAACATGAGCGACAGTCTCTTTTAGGCGAGGTAGCACAATAACAAAACGAGAGAGTGTCTTATTCATCATGCTGCATGCATTTGTTGAAGATTGAAAGATT
This sequence comes from Paragonimus heterotremus, assembly GCA_013368495.1. Lineage (NCBI taxonomy): Eukaryota > Metazoa > Platyhelminthes > Trematoda > Plagiorchiida > Troglotrematidae > Paragonimus > Paragonimus heterotremus. Next base: position 14,808 of record LUCH01000784.1, read on the forward strand.
ACTTGCAACAGTTATCGCATTCAACTGCAAAGTTTTAAGACTTACGCCGAAGTGGTGTACACAGAAGCTCCTGGGACCAATACACCGTATATATGTGTTACTCGTAACCATGACGTTACTCGCTCCTACAGACGGATAAGTCTAACCCGAACGCAAGACTTGACGATAACCACTGAGACCACCTCGTGCAGACAGTCTGGGTCCGGTCCACCGATAACCGTCCGAACAAACACGCTTGCGCTCACACCATACAGAGTCAGGAATTAGTGATTGGCAAATAACCGACTGGGATTACATAATAAGTCCAAATGACCGACTAAATTTTTTCTCGTTACAAATTTGAATAAAGCAGACGAACGACTAGTATTAAACGATTTATGCTCGAGTAGATTTGGAGCATCCCTACTGTCGTTTACTTCAGACCAGATACAGGTACGGAGTTTCAACCTACAAAACAGTCATAAAAGGTCAAAGGTTAAATCCAGTTCGGTTGCTACTAAGACAGCATCAACGTCGCAAACAGTTCTTTCTGTATAAAGGAAATGAGTTGGCGGTATCTGATTGTAATGGCCCCCATATATTACCGACACCGCTTACTCTGAGTCGAGAACAGAACACAAAGTAACGAGTCAGTCACATGTTTTGTCACCAGATGATGCTTGGTGATCAATGACGCTGGCTCCCTACCAGTATTTGCTGTAAAATTGTCTGATTGTTTGGTCGTTTGCTGAACCTATTCTGGCCAGTGTTCGGCAACCCTGGTTCAAAGCTGGCACTCAATTCTGCCAGCATGGGATGCTCCGCATCCACATTTGTATCCAGATATTATGTTTGGTTTCGTGAACGCAGAAGTCGGTTGCTTGACCGAAGGAATGAGAATTTGGAATCTTCTGTATACGACTACTGGCTTTACGGCAAAACATGCGGACAACAGCTGACCATCAGGGTTGTTTGGCTGATCGGCACACGTCATCCCCTTTGTATGACAGTCGCAAATTACTGTTCTATTAGGAACCGTGGGTCGCGAATTACCTTACACATATCTGGTGGTAATTTTTTCTCACAAATCTTTTAAGATAACTGTTGTCCAATAAAATTTGCTCCGGTTGACCTAGTTTATCACTTAAGTTGTAAGCATTTGTTCGAAAATTCGTCTTGACAACATGGCTCACATTTAACGAAACATCGGCAAATGAACGTTTCTCAGCACTGTCCTGTCATCCAATTTTTTGAATAATCTCGTTGCCTTGGATCCTCTGAACGCGTTGACTGTTTTGGGAGTTAGGCATGCCCGTGCACATGCAAGTGCAAGCGTCCCTGCGTGTGCATCACGTTACTTCACCCCTCACCAGCTAGTCTGGTGACCTTTATCCACCAGCCTAAACAACCAGTTATTTAAGTGTTTTACGGATTTGTATCGCTTCTAATTAAGCATTACCCACACTGGATAGCAATCTTTGTGCAAAGGTAAGCCGTTCTGGTGGCCCACTTCGAAAAGAAGTACTAGACTCAAGTTTGCTCTTATTAGAGCTTACTGTGAAGCTGCTAGGGTTTTAGTTAACCGCTGGCCTCGCAAGCATGAGGATAGGAGTGCGAATTCCGGTTCGGAAGAGAGTATGCGCAAATGATGAGCCCTAATAAGAGCAACAGTCGAGTCTGGGGCTTCCTTCCGAAGTGGTTCAGCCAAACAGCTTATTTGAATACAGAGGCTGCAACCAACTGTGGGTAGTGTTCTATTCAAGATAACTAAATGTTGTCACCTTGTGGTGTGAAATGAAAAATCGTTGCGCGTCTGGATCCGGCAAACGTTCAACGTTCCCGGCAGTGCACTAATGTGTCAGACCTAACATTAACGAATACCATGTGGGACACTCTACATATATGAACAGTTGTAGTTTTCTGAATGACATCTTTCACATTTCTGAGAAGGTTTCCACGATCTACTGATACTCAAACGAGGTATGGTCGCGCAATCCATTGTGCGGAAAATCCAGAGACGATAACCATATTACCCAGTGGACGCATTCCTGATTCTACACAGAGACGCGTCATCAAGAACATTTACGCAGTGCGTACAATTTTCGGATTCGATTCATGCAAACCAGAAAGTTAGGTTCCAGCGTTTATGATGACAACTGTCCATCGACCTTCGCAATGTTTAATCAGTCATGATGAGATATTTCGACGTAAGACCGAAACTACTGGAATTATTAATCTTAAGCTCACGAAAGGTGGCCAGGAGGACCCTACAAGCCTTAATCGGTAAAAGTGAAAATCCTGGAAAGTTTCATACGGTTTCTTGAAACTGCTTGAAGGAGGCGTACTCATCCTTGCGACTATAACAGAGAAGTTACCCGCCCTTGGATGGTAGCTGCAAAAATATGTCCGTCTTCAACTCCTACATGTACACTATAGTGACGTTTGAAACTCAGCGGTATAACACCGAGAAGGCCGGGAAATGTTTACACTTGGGCTGAAATTTGTAAAAAAAAGAAGTAAGACTTAGTTGGGCTATGATTAGGCGTGTGTAGCCTGTGGCTAACATGCAGAGCCAGATTAACTAACCAACCGAGATACACCTCAAGACATTGTAATGGAATCTACTGGTCTTGGAAGAAAATTACTCAACCAGCCGTTAAACTTCCCAATATCCTGTTGTTCGAGAAAACAGATGCACCAAAATGTGCGAGTTTCGATTAGGCTAACAGCGATTCAATAGTAGTTAGCAGGTGTGCCAACAGCTGGAAGAGTTAGAATGCTTCAGAATCTCGTTTGTCGTCTTAGACGGCTTGAAAGAGAAATTAGGTCTTCGCAAGGGAATATCACACTTCCTTTTTAACCAGTGTGTTTACATGACCCACATCCAATCGGAGACAACCGTGTGCATACAATGACGTGCACAAATTGACCGTGGTTCAAAATGTTGCAGAAAACGCATACCGAGCATCAGCACATCAGTGTTCAAAAAGGTACATCACGGAGAAGTCACGGTCCTACTCCAAAGAATACGTTAGAGCTCGGGTCACTTCAGCGTCACGCACCGTTACTTAGACCACTTGAAGGATAGGTATAATGGCCCAATTTCAGTGAAAGAACAGCTTGAATCTCTCGCCTATTCTCCGCGCAGAAAGGGTTAACTGTTCGCACATGTACATTGTGAATGCTATTTGTGCTGTCTTTATCTGTAAGCTATTCTGAACGATATGGAGGCTAAAGTGTTGGTCTATGCCTAGCTATATACTAACCAGAAAATGTAATATCTGCTAAAATCTACACTAGTCGTCATGAGTTTTTTTTTCATCTGGAGGCATTCTGATATCAAAAAGATGCGTAATTTGTCATTGCACCACTTTACTCCTTAAAAATAGTGTTCTACTATCAACCTGCTGGTGAATATAGGATTGTCACTATAGTTTCTAAAATTCCTTTGTTAAGGTTACGAGTGTCATACTATCATCCACGAGTTTAGTTCAAAATCGAAATCCCAGGTGTGATAAGCCATTTGATCACATTCAGTCAAAATACTGACGGTTATGCTCCTCAGTTGGTCAACAAAAAGGTCATTCAAGTTAATTTTTGTTCTCGTTACATGCAGTATTGATCGTGTTTTGACATCCGGGTTGTTGATAACCTTATCAACCACCGGAACCACACGTTTGAAGTTTAGGTGCTTGTTGACCAAGAAAGGTTTTTGAATGAGTAACCCGTGAGTAGGGCTCATGTAACCAAGACTTGATTACGATTTTCGGCATACGTTCTTATTTGTTTGCATATAATCCATGCATTTAGACTGACGAAACCCAGCAGATTTTCACCCTGTTTCCACTAGCTTCCTCCTCGGTAAGCGGCGACAGTTATGCATGCGAAGTATGTTGTCAGTAGCGTCCATTCTGTACTTATTTCTGTTACAAAGCCTCGCAACACAAAGTGTTTTCCTGCGTCCTCTCCGGACATGCGGAATTTAATGTGAAGCGGAAAGGAGGACCACAAATTTTTTTAAATTGCTATCTGTTGTGTCCACCCGAATGCAAGTGAGTCATGCAGTCGGCTAATCAGATTGCTCTGACCTTCAAGCGATCGATAACACTTGCGCGCAGCGGCTGCCCGTGCCGTCCGGACTGAGAGTTTTCTGTAACATATCGTGAATCTGTTGCTCTAATAAAACTTACTTACTACTGGTAATTTCCGTCGCCATTGAATACAACACTATCGTACTGTCGATTCACAGCTTGCTTCGTTCCAAGAGAATGTGGAATTGGATAAGTCGGGTTGTTATTTGCAACTCACTTGTTCAAAACTCATGATTCTAATTACAACACGTTTTTGGACGTTAATAGCAAACGTTTGATGCCAGATGGTCTCCAATACTTTATAACAAGCAATTGTGGCCGCAGCATGCACTCAAACTGTTACCAGTGCAACACCACACTACCAGTTGAAAAACGTAAGTAAAACCAAATTTCAGCCAGGATCGTTCGCCCGTTTACTCTCCCAAACGTACGTACCTTATCCGGACACCTGGCCCACCGATCCAGTAGTTGATTAAAGCTAAAATGGTGCCTTTATCCTGCCGGGCAGAGTGCTCGGCGTCTTTGATTTCGATATAACCAAAAACCGTAAATCTATGAAATTAGCGTGTGCAGATTAAAACAATTCCGAGGCATCTATGAGGGGTTTGCAAAGGCATATATTTAGAAACCAAGTAAATCGAATGGTTTATCAGTGTCACTGCCTGAGAAGCACGAGTTCGGTTAGCGTACATCATTTACAAAGTCCTACTGGTTGCATGTCATCGAACATGAAATGATCTCTAGCAAAAAAATATATTGCGGAAGATAAGTACACAGTCGACAAAACCCACCTTATATGCTTTTGCTCTTTGCCATAGATCCATGAATTCCGGTTTCTCAACCAAGCCTGTCAAATTGTGCTGTAAGAAGAAAATTAGTCAAGGATTCTTGCAGACATTTTTTGATAGATAACCGCGTGAATTCAGCCGAAGGCTAATTAGCTGAGTGGTACATTTGTCTTTAGTAAGCGGGACATTCGATCGATGGGCGCAGCTGACCGGCTGATTCAACTCTGAGTTAATCAGTGGCCAATGTCTCTCTTATCGTGGTTTGTCTGTCTTCTCTTTGACTCCTGTTAGACTTGTGAAACTAACCAGCGACGCCATCTCCGACTGTGCTGGAAATACACATCTCTCATAATAAAAGGTCGTCATGTTCTTTTGTTACAAAAAATAATCTGGAATGTTTCAAACGCCTCTCGACACGCCACCTAGGTAAACTGGTATTTGTTAGCTTTAGTTAATTCCTTTGATCAACCAGGCCTAGGTTTGTATTATACGTACGACCAACTGTACGATTTTATCAAAAAGCATACATCAACCGATGCGACCATACTTCGACACATCTCCTTGTTGAAGCCTTGAAATCCTGGCATATCTGTAATGAAGAAAAAGCAGAATAAACTATGAATAAAATAATGAACTGCTGTTTCTCATATTATATTTATGTAGATGCAGTATCCATCAAAACTGTTCTTTATGGAAACAATACCCATTACCGGTACAAGCGTTGTTCATTCTTTCCAGTACTGACAGTTCGACGTTCCGTTTTAATGGCCTCGCTTGAAACTGGGAAACTGGTGCTCAGACAGCTGAACGATCATTGTAAACTCATCCCCACACTTCCACTGCATTTATCCGTACATGTTCATTAATCAGCTTGTTCAGCTCGTCAAGTATGCATTCAGATCAATTATCTATCTAACATATATCTAGTATGCAACATGTCCCAAGGTTGTTAACTTTCTGCCCCACACTTAAAGGATTATGTAACGTATAAAAACGACTATGTTTATTCCATGAAGGCCCAGCACATTGTCTGACACATAACTCTCGACATCGCCGGCGGTTCCAAATCTGTCAACAATGTTTTGTCAGCGCCAACAATACCTTACCTCACTCGTTGTTTGGCACGGTTCATGGCCAAGAACACTGTTACAACAACTACCCAGGTTTTTCCACCTATGTCTGTGTCATGCACCAAGAGAAAAGACTAACCCATGGCACGCGAGGTACTTAACAGCAAATCCTGATTTATCGCTGCCATACCAGCTAAACGGCACAAGGTCCTAAGGTGGAGATTTTCGACTCCAACACATGTACAGCCCCACTTAACAAACAAATTGCAAGTTAAATTCTGTTATCACACCAACCTATTCTTCCATCCTACTTCACAAGCTTTCACTATTTCAGTCACTGATTCAAAACAGTCATTTCCATGGCTCTATCCGGTTTTGATGAGTTCTAACATTTTGTTACACACCGTATTACTGACAAGTAGTTCAACAGATTTGGTAATTCAGAAGAGAATCAAGTGCTGAAAATCCAGGCTCCAATTGGATTCGAACCCGCGACAGAAGCGACGTGCCCAGACGCGGCAAACAGCGTACCAGCTCAGCTGCGAAGCCACGCCGGAAACTCAGAACTTTCTTCTCGATTATCAGGTCTGCCAAACTACCTATCAATAATAAAATACCAGTGCTCATTGGTGGCGTTAGTGGGTTCCAGAGTAAAATGATCGGAAAATCTTGCTTGAGCAGTCAAACTCCTGGATGCTCTGGTGGACTCCATTTGACACAGTTGTTTTGGGTGGGTAATTTGTTCCAAATGTGAAATTTCAGAGCTTCCGACGTGGCTTCGTAGCTCAGCTGATGTAACATCTGTCGCGTCTGGGCACATCGTTTCTGCCGCTGGTTCGAATCCAGCCGCAGTTCGGATGTTTCGTGATTGGGTCTCCACTGAAATTTGTTATACAACTCTTTTAAATTTAATTACATGTCACATATGTATGTATATTGGTGTTATTCATCTTCTGGTGTAACCTAACTGCACTGCACACTCGGATCGCGGAGTATCTCCGCAAATTACGACTTACTGCAAGGAATGTAACTTCAAGGGGTGCAATTATAAAGCATTTACAGGAATCTAGCCAACGAGTCGACTCCTTTAACGTATTTGTGTTCTGTCAGACAGCGGACAAGCACGCTTCAACATTTATCGAAGCGCCAGATGTACACTGCATGAAACCATTGTTATGCTTTCAGAAACAGATGGTAGTGAATCTATCGCCACTTTGGCAATACTTTATATAAATTAAATGCTTTCCGTATTCTTATTATGTTATCCTTACTATTTGTCTCCATCTTACAACTACATTTACATCTGTTATCACTGCCTTCGATCACATGATCGAATGACGATTGGTTATTGAACATTTTTCTTACAGGTTCCCACAAGTCTAAATGTTTATACATTATTTCGCATATGTAACTGAAAAGAGTGGACCATATGATACTTAAGCATTAATCATACACGACAATCGTTGTATTCTTCTAATAGATTAAAGCACATTGGGTCGCAGCTCGTCACGTTAGCGAGAAGTTCAAAATCATTGGAACTTCACATATTATTCGGGCACACTACTGGGTATGGTGGGTTGGTAGACCTAGTGGTCATACCAGTGATCGGTCACAGATACGCACCGTACCGCATGGACTTTTGACGTGACATGCTGTCGAGTGGACACACCATAGCAGTGTGAGGTAAAAGTTTTGAAACATCCATTAAATGAGATAAGGTAAAGATTATCGGGCGTTCTTCAGGCTGAAAATAAAAAAACGTAAAAGGAAACAAATACCAGAGTGTCAGCGTTAAACAAGAAATGAAATTTACGGAATTTATTTTCAACAAACAAATAAAACTCGGCAGATTATTTGACATTGTAACGGAGGCTCCGTAATAATGGCAGGGCTAATCCCTCGTTCATGTAACTAGCCGCTTAATTTCAAGATCACCAAATTAATGTAACTACCGACGGTACACTTTCTGGTTTGCACTGTAAAACTAACGATATGTCGGGAGATTTCGTATTAAACCATTGATTTCTGTCAAAATTCCAGCAGCTAGTCAGTTCCCCGTTACTGTTACATGGTGATATGATTAAAATCCAGGGGATAGTGAACAGTGTGGCACAGGAAATGAAGCTACACAGTCAGTCGAAAGCTTCATACCTGTGAGCCATGAACAGCTGGTTCCTGTTCAACACAAAAAATATAAGCCTGGGCATCCCCGTCATCCAAGCTGAACCGAGTGCTGAAAAACTGAAGAACCCCCACGAACTGATCCCGAGAACGATTGCTTCGAATAAGCTGAACCCTTCTTCATACTGTGTACCATTGTCAAGAAAGCATACTGAATGTTTGGGTTATTTCACCCAGACTGGTGTTCGATTATGTCCAAGCCTCTGATAAGCACTCATGTTAAGCTATGCTTCTAAATTTGCATTATTAACATTGACATTGACACTATTAACGATGTTCCTGTTGAGGAAGTGCAACGAATGATCGCCAAGAAGGTTACGACGGTTAATTCGTTACCACACTCGAATTGACTACGTCATCTAGGCAGTTTCTGGTGTTACTATTGCCATTAGAGGAGATTTGATCGTAGAACGCAAGATCCTCTGTCAATCTGATCACCCATTAATGAATCCCCTTTAACACAACACATAACGTTCTCAACAGCAACTCGTTAGGTTGGTGCGACCAGTTAGAGTGATCTATTAGCAGCAGCAGCAGACGAACTCAAAAGCAGGTTTGACGCACGCATTCATGAGATTAAACCAAATTTCCAAACAGTCCATTCATCAGAATCACTGCGGTAGAGCGACACCTGCCTAGATATTCACTGTTGCTGCCAGTCAGCTTATACGTACAGCACGCTGAAATACGCTTATACTATATTAGCTAGGTCGCGGTTCGATTTCTCATTTGCTCATTTCTATTAACGTTTTGCTATTCGCAGTCATGTTATTGAAGACCTACAGAAAATGAAAATATTTACCGATTTCTGTTTTCGTTCCAAACCATCCATCGCAGATTCAAAATGTACGTAAGTACACGCAGCTTCCCGCACTCTGGAAATTTCCAAAGTCCTAAGTGAAAGACTGACCACCGTTATCGGAATTGTTGTAGACGAATATGTATTGATTTGTACAAACTATATTCATCCGGAATATTCCTGTAGGCCGATTTTCTAGCTACCTGCTGAGTGGAATAAGTGGTGGCAAAAGATTACCTACACAACGACTCAGTTTGTTCATCGATCAAACACGCTGTTTCACATGCGCGTGTGTTATTCACCACCGCTACAAACTATCGTTTAGAAGCTCAAAGAAGCCTAACCCAGGCATAAATGATGCACACTTGAGTACAAAACATTATGGTGGCGTCGGATGTGTTCAGTGAGCAAAGTGAATGAAGTCCAAATCAACTGGTTGCCGACTGATGCGGAGCGACTAGGAAAGGTGTACACTCTGAATTGAGTAGAATCCCCTGAAATTCATAACAACAAAAAACACGGGTAAGCAGTGTAAATGTTCGTCTACAGACTTTACCCTGAGTTTTCGGTCACATCAACACGATCAAATCGTCATGTATATGTAAAAATTGGCTTATTACAGACCCCGCGCACCTTCAGAGTTCTACATATATTCAGTAGCAACAGAGCATAGGTGTGCTTCAGAGTCAGTTCAGCGTTGTGCCTTTACGGGTACGAATGAAATTGATCAGCTTCAGAAAGTCGTTGACAAGTGATGTGTAGGAAAGAGTTGAGGTTTACTAACGTAGTAGGTGACAACAATAAAATTGTGTTCGTAGATAACACGTTTAAAATGGCATTTCAATTTAAAACGTCCCGATAGGAGTTGCGGATTCAGGGTACTTATTAGTGGAACAAATGGATGCCTTTTGCAGAAAGCTAGATAAACTCTCTTCGATTCTGGTCACAGTGTGGGTGAGCATGCTAATTATAACGTCGACAGGATCGATCCGAGGCACTTAAATGATGGTTCTGTGCAGGTGTCTCGTTGGTGAACCCAATTTGATGAGGAAGCAAGAGGAAACATTAGTGAACTAGTCGTTGAGGTATTGTATGTGCTGTTGTTTCATGTGCGCCAAATGGAGGGTTCTTTATGCGCATTTAGACGTACAGCTGTTACTTTTCACGGAGTGCAATCATGTAGGACATTTACTAGTCTGGAAATTCCGTTCGATTAATCCCGTCTCACTCTGTCCCGTGAGCCTGTGGAACTAATCGCATGTCACTGTTACTTTAAAAGCTCACGTCCAAAATGCCAATTGCCCTACATCCTCTCCCTTAGATATTGATCTTTAGACACATGCCCACACACCCCTTGCTGTCTGTCAGTCGCTCCATCCCCTACCATTGTGAATACGGTCTTCTTATGGGTCACCGCGACACCATCATCAACCAGTCGTCTGTCCGAAGGCCGGGCATTTAGGCACACATCAGACGGATCATTTCTCAGTTCGTTGGTTCGCCTATGCCTGTCAGTCGCCCGTGTGGCAGTTGTATATTTGGACCTTTGAAGAACTACTGCGACCAATCGTGGACATTTTTTGCCCTTGTGTGTTTTGTACATAAAGTTGGACAAAAATGATGAGGAATTATCAGTGGAAGTTCACTAAACGTGCAAAAGACTTAATTATTGCATTCGTCTGGGGGGTACATCCACATATGCACTAAGTCACGTGCAATTCACATGACTACCGTTCGCATGGTGAATTACTTCTGATCAAGGCTTTTTCGTGGTCGCTTGACCAACTTATTTTTTTACCAACCACCTAACTGCGTAGTCAGGACCATTGTTATTCGCTGCAGTCTGTTGTGAATAAACGATGATGATGATGATGATGATGATGATTTGCTGAAGATTATTGTCTTTGCCTGATCGCAATTTATTTTGGACTCCATGGTTGTTTAGACTTAAGAAGTGACCAGTTCCACAATGTTCTTCCTACTGTATAGTTTCAACTATCCCCCATTCCCTTTTCTTCATGCTTCAACTCATATTGACAAATTATTACACTCTACTAATCGGGACGATAGCGTGTTGATTAACAAAACAACTTCCACCGCTGTATGCTGTTGAATTTAATCCACCAGACCATTAATTACACCCAACGTCTATACCAGTCTCCTCATGAATTGAAACTTTCCGTTCACTACAGTCTTGTTATATCAGTGTCCCCTTTCCTAGTGTCTGTAAAAAAGCTACATTTTTAATGAGTCACTGGCAATCTTACCAAAGTCTAAAATGATTTATGTTTCCTGTTGGCCCAGCAACCCACTGTTTTATTCAATAAACAGCTCAATGTTTGCTAAGTTGCTTGCGTTTTGTTACCTACTGATGTAACGGCTGAATTGCTGTCAACGTGCCATTCATCTAGTTATCGACCCTGCTTTTGATTCGACCCCTCCATTATTCTGGACTGCTTTGGCTACACAGTTTAGTGGTTGTTTGAGACCATACAATATTCTGTTTACCTATTCTGTACAGCTGGGTTTTCATGCGGAATCATTACTGAGGCTTGTTACATTTACCTTTTCCGTTATTTTAATCGCATATTCCTCGAGAATATTTGCAGCTTTCGTATTCAGAAAGACTTTCCGGTCGTCATCTTCTGAAAATAGCACTTCAGTTGTTGGAGCTTATCGGTGGTGTATATTCTTATCACTACCAGAATTTAAACTCTGGCAACACTTCCATGAGGGGCCATGCCTGCAACTGTGCCACTTACCTCACATTAGGTGTTCATTAACATACGTGAACTAGCATGCATGATTGCACCACCACCTTTGCTCTTGATTATTGATCAGTCCACCCGATTGATAAATGGTTTGAGAATAACAAAACCTTACGAGTAAGTTGTAATACTCTACGTTTCAACCACCTTGGGTGGTAGGGTATGACAACTTACTCGTGACGTTGTATTATTTTCACTCCCTGTGTCAGTAACATGTTAAGCAGAACACCCAAACTGTGTGGCCTCATTAATACTAAATTTGGTGCGAATATCTTACAGCATACCCGATTGTTTAATAATTTTCAATTCGATACCGCTTTAAATTGTTTTCTTCACTGGTTCCTTCAATTTTCGGTACACAGAACGGTTGATTTACTGAAGCTGTTTGAACTTTCCATCATTATCAACTTGTTCTGTCGACATCACTCTGTTGTTCACCTGGCAGTGAACAGTGACCTATCGACTGTGAGTGACCAATCGATTCCAGATTCGTAGAGAATCAACTACGATGCATATACGTTTGAATTCATGTTAGCTCACCTATTCGGTTTCTACGTTTGCATGTCCCTTTCTGCTGTGTTCCAGCACACAAACTATCACACTACTAACATTTTAAACTTCAGGGCAGTCTAAAATAAAATGTCAGCACTTGTAAGTGCATGTGTCAAATCCATTCTGGTATCTGTGGTGTCTGATGGACTAGTCACTAACCTCATGTGGACAACGCAATGAATTCCAGTGCTTCATTTTGAAAGGGGCCGACTGGAAAATCTATAGGAATGTGATAGCTGCAAGCAATTGTGAATGACGTCCAAGTTATACGGAAACCAAAATACCGCTCAACAAGTTAATGACTTCTGCGCTTTCAACTTGGAGAGAAGTCCTAGTCGGAGGGTCATCGATTGGAGCTAACAAGACAGTAACTGTGTCTCCTATCGAGACAATCGGACAACCTGATCTTTACTCACAAGCGAAAGTGGTTGAGCGTTCACATGCGATGATAATTCGGTCATGCCTAATGTGAGGTCAATGGCGCAATAATAAACACGGTTACCTCATGAACAGCGTGACCATGATTCTAGTCGCGGTAGTGGCGAGGATATGCACTATTGATGAGCTCTAATGAGAGCGAAACTCTGGTCTAGCGTTTCTTTTCGAAAGGGGCCGACTGGAATGTCTATGGGAATGAGACAGCCGCGATCATTTGTGGGTGACGACAAATCTATATTAATGAAGTAAACAATTATTTGCGGCTTACTCAACCAACAGAATGAGAAACATTCACTCCGAATTTTCTCTACGCCGCCAGCTAGTGCACTCGTATTGACCGCTTAATTGTTTTTGGTTTGTGTTTGATTCACATCTTGGTGGCACCTAAAATGTATGTACTCAGCGCTGTATCACACTCATCAGTAAAGTTTTCAGTCGGCGGACGCCTGATAACAGCCCCTGTAATTCCATTCAACTCACCTTGTAATGTGCTACCATTGAGTAGTTCTTTGAGTTGGACAGCGTTGATCGCATTGGTTTTCTTGTCACAAAGCTGATCAAATTTCCTTTCGATCTCACTATCTTCATTCTGGTAGGATTAAAATAAATAATAGGATAACACATGGTCAAAAAACAACTCCTGCTTTCAACAGTACTATAGATAGCTTTAATCATATTAAGAATGTTCCACGCATAAAGCTCGGCTAGATAGTTGTACTCATCGATATAGTTGCGTAACACATAGACCACAAATAAAGTATCTCAACTATGGCTAAATTCGATGAAGAGATCATGCAAACCTTTAAAAACGGTAGAAAACAATCAACAGTCGGTTCATACCAAATGCAACCTCTTGAAACATTGTTCCCGATGTAGATGCAGAGCATCTTACAGAATCAGGACCGAGAGTCATGGACCCTATCCCGAAGTGGGTCGAAAGACAGATCTCGCAAATGCAAGATATCACAGCCTGCATCATCCGTCACACGTCATATTTTAATGACGCAACACAAACACTTACAACGGTATTTTGCACTGTCAACTCAACGTTACACAGTCAAACAGTACGCTATGCTGAAGCTGTCGCAATCCGTGAGTTCAAACACGTACTGTATTCAGCAACAGTTGCTTGTAAGGTTGTCGTTACCATGGTAGGGACAATGTGTGTGAAATCTGACAACTGACTTTCTGTGATACATTGTTCGTTTTCTTATACTGATATTAAAATGGTCTGTAGTATGCACTCATAAAATGCAGCAAAATTTGGCTGAATATAAATCGTGCAATTTCAGTCTACAATACTCTCTATTCAAATGCAACATCATCTGTCAAAGTATAATACTATATAGTTGTTGACGTATGGATTTAGTGCAACCTTTCAGTGTTATATACTGCGTCGAATTACAGTTGCCTTAGCAATTCTATCAAAGTCAAGAGGTAACTTGACCTTGACTATTTCGAATAACTGAAGATCGTAGCAGAGGTTCTTTAAACAAATCTGTTGAAAACCAATTACCGATATCCTAAATCCCCAAAGTGGATGCAGCGTCGGCTCACGATCCTTCAATCTAATCGGATCCAGACGGCCAACGAGGTATGTCACTGTTTTAAGTAAAAATGGTTTCATTCCACAAACTGTGGAAATCGGTGACTAGCACAATTTTTTACTACAAGTGAGCTTGTCTAACAATCCGGTCGTGCATTCATCGTAAACTGGAAGTGTGACTCACCAAAATTTCATCTTCTAACTTGACGGCGTCCATTACATCCTAGTAGAAAAGGAAAAATTAACAGTTAGGAGTCACCTTTCACCCGCATTTTTACTCAGAACGTTGTAATACACTAACTGGCTGCACTCTGTGCCCTCTTTCCAACTGCACATTTGAACATTGGAGGTGTGGACTATACATTACCAAATTCAGACTACCGAGCTTGCGTTCATTGTGTTTCAACTGTATCTGGAAGAACATCGGTCATAACGATGTGTAATAACTTCTAGTGATTTAGTCGTCCAGTTGGTTATTGGAAAGGCATAAATTAACTTGATGAGCAAAAGAATTTTAAATACAAATCAATTACGATACTGGTGTGTAAGCTTGGAATGTAAATACTGGTCACGTTAGATGGTCGCTTTTGCATTCGGGGAACTTCCCCATTGAAACGTTTCATCAGAAGGAACTACTGGCTTTCAAATTGTTATTGTTTTGTGCTCATCGTTTTGGTGAGTCATTTCTTAGTATTTTGGGAAAACTATAGCTATTCGATACGTTTTGCGCGGAAGCATAATATCACTCTCTGTTTATGTCCCAAATCGAATGACCGAAACGCATTCGCTAGGCACCGTGCATTGGTGCATCTGATGAGATTAGAAAACACTTGCGGGCGTTCTCTCACTCCGCCAGCTTGTCTGACCACGTGGAGTGGATTGGATATTGGGGCTTCCAAATCAGCTAGGGTGTATGGGTGCGTAATGAAGCAAAGGCTATTAACAAGGTTGTTGACATAATCTTCACTCACTGTTGATGAGCACAATAAAACTGGTTGGCAACCGTTAAAAGGCGGTGCTCATGAGTTAAAAAGTGGTAGCCATACGCCAAAAAACAAATACTGTACGCTGTAACACTGACGACTAGTGGCTAAAACGCGATAATCAACTGTTACAGTACAATGGGAAGATTGGACGTTTGAGGGTGTTCTGGCCCAGAAACACTTATCAATGATACGTTTTTGTAGGGACTCAAATTTGAATAATCAAACCGCTCACCCGATTCAAGCCAGCCATAGAAACTGCATGCCTCTACTAGTCAAACCGATAGCTCAACAATCCCATTGTTGAACTCAACTACCAACTCGTTACACTAAGCTATATGGGATTAATTAAATGATCCAAAGGATAGATTACACAAGGCTAGAACGACAACTTATGGTCTGTAAGTCAAACTATGATTGACAGTTTGTAGTGGGTTGAGCGTTGGAAGGTAGAGTCATAATAGTTTGTGGATTGTGCTCAAGTTGTTTCATCTCCACCGTGTACACGCATCCATTTTATTTCATCTGTAATTTTACAATCAAACACGTTTAAGTTAACAACCGCAGTATTGGCCTGTAATAAGTTGTATTTCCCTTGCATATGTTGTCTCGTGATAGATTTCTAAGAGATAGACAACACCTACAGATTACAGTTTACAGAAAACCAGTTACCATTCAATGAAAGGAAACCAGTCACTTCGAGGTTGTCCACTGATAAGATAGTTTGGGCAATCCGTTAATGTTAACTCAGTGTGAATGTTGTACACACCTGTGAGTAGATCAGAGGCTGACAAATTCGATAGCTTGAACAAACTCTTTATAAGAACAGCACAGGCAAACGTAATGAAATCGTGATCGGTGCGTTTCGGTGGCCCTGAATGCCTGACTAGAAGCCTTTTCTGTGACTCTGCTCTGCTGGATATTCAAAGCAGACGTTAACCTTCAAACGTCCTTGACCTTTGCCCTCCCACTCTACACGTCAAGGCGGTCGCCTCATGAAAGTGTTGTCAAGTTCTAATCCCACCCGTGGCAAGACTATGCACTGCTGACCAACTCTAATGAGAGCGAAACTCGAGTCTAGTGCTTGTTATGTTCAAAGGAGGCCGACTGGAAAGTCTATCTGAACGCAAAGACCGCGATCACGTGAGTGATATTCAATGTGAAATTAACCAAATCCCCGGCTAATCATCAGTAATAATCAAGTCGTTCGGGCTGAACAAACACTGGCAGGTTGCCTAAACTATCTTACTGGGAGTTAAACCTCAATCCGTTTGACCCTCGCTATTCATCTGTAAATGATTTGTCTCACGTTTCAATCCATACACAGTTTGAAGCCATTTAGTTATTAGTTAGGTAACGAAATCCAGTTAATTTTTCAACATCGTCTCGTTTACTTTACAGTAGTTAATAACAGTAGTTGATTGTCAAGCTCTTTTTTACGTGGGAAACAATAGAACAGCTGGAAACTTTTAACAGTTTCCCAGGTTGCCCGTAGCAACTGTAGTTGGAGTACCCGCTGTGGAATTATCGACAGGTTGACTAGTGTGAAATCGTTGTTTAATTCAGTCAGTTCGAATTCAGCGGGACAACCGTGCAGACAGAGCGATCGTTCACTAACATTCATTTCGTAGCACACTGTGTAGGCGATCATTCCTTCAGTCAGCATAAATGAGATGCCACAAGAGTAGCACCTTATGACAAGTTTACCACGTTATATAGCTTTAATCGCATAACATACATAAGGTTTCCACTGTAGACCTTGAGATGATCAGACGGTGTGGTGATCACGGATCGCTAAGATCTTCCAATAAATTTTGTTGCTGTGATCAACCATTATCATTACCGAACTAGTTGAATAGAAGGAATAACCTACTTGGTAGTGTGTAGCAAGAAGTGAAATGTTTAGATCAACGCGTCTACTAAATTTTCTATTTAATATTAAGTTTTACGGTATTTCTTCACATTTCCCGACAAAACCATGCAGACACTACATTCTTTAGTAGTGGCTTCTTTTTGAGCCATTCAACAGCAGTCGATTTCCACAATTTTGTCTGGCTAGTTCCGGAGGAAATTGATCTTATTTAAAACCATGGTTTTGTTACGCAATAAAATAGTGAAGGTTACCATGAGTCACGAAGACATTAAAGAGTAAAAAACAGCTATGCTCATCCATCATATCTTGTTTACCTGTCTACGTAACTGATGAGGACTACTATGTGTGATGTCTCTGAATTTATCAATTTGTTTCACAGTGCCCATTGCTGTTCGTTGTACATAAACCCGCAGAAGGTCGTATAGAGTTGCTGAGATAAAACAAATCGTGCTGGATAGATGCATTGTGCAAAAACTCGGTTTGATTTCCTGATATGAAATAAATTGTGCATAAATGAAAAATAACCGTGACAAAAATATACGGTCGATTCACATTATTGTCATGCCCTCAAAATGATGCGTTATCGGGTCACAGGCGCGTCAAGAGTCTTGACGACTGGATGTGTGCCATCACTTTGTAGACATCTCCGTTGCTGAGCTGGTCCGGGTGAAAACCAATTCTTGCGCTACTAAGAATAACCTTAAACCTGTACTGTCCGATTCACGTCATAGAAAGGTTAATTAACCAATCTGAAAAAGAAGGGACCAGAACAACTAAACCTCCTTTGAAGAAGTAGTCACTTCCTCGTGTTACTTAACTTATCGAATAAGGCATCGTCCCTCCGAAAATTGTGATCCCCAGCCAACATGAAGAGATGAAAACCAGCGGAAAGTGGCCCAGCATCGGATTAGAAGAGCCGGGGGCTTACCCTCTAGTTAAGTCTGTTCACTCACTTCAAGGTCTAAAAATTTTTTTCATGCCTTCAACGAAAGCCCATCTTAAGTGTGTCAATTGCGGCGCATCTGCCTTTTCCGAGGAGCTTAGCAATATTGCCTTCATTTCTCAAATACTTCAAGATTTGTTCTGTTCCCATTACTTACTGTTCAAAGCCTCTATTAAGCGATGTTAAATCTGCCACCGCTTCGACGAAATAATTTGGTTAATCTTTTACTTCTACCTCGGGGTGCTATTTTTCGTTCGTTGCAAAGTTATCCTGAAAACAGTGAGATGAAAAGTGGATCTGTGTCTGGAGGCAGTTGCTTTTTACTGAAATGTAGTTACAATGGTCATCATTCGTCTCAATCTGATATGACTGCTCATTTTTCAATCCGCTACGCCTACACGATGGTTATTTGTCTTTTAAAATGTAACGCTACAATACATCTAGGTCTTCACAATCTTTTGACAATCTCTGGCTCAGTTAGCTGCATTTGTAAGAATGCCAAATTCTTCACTTTTCTCAATCCGTCAGTTCTCACTGGTTCAACCTGGCATGGACATTGCCAACTTAAGCGCCGGTTCCCTGGAGCCTAGTCATCTAACGAGTACTTAACTCTCAGACCACTGACACTGAAGTAACTCAGTAAGAATATAAGTTAAGAGATTGAAGAGACCGCATTCTGTAGGCACCTGATATTCAGATGGATTGATAGCGTCAGACCAGTGCATCAACTAGACAGCATCATAACTTGAAGTGACTGTCTAAATTTGTCACAGTCACTTCCATACTTCTGTGTGTAATTCACTTCACATAAGATTGGCCAAACAAAATTCAGCCTATATCTTTCTCATATCAGCTATTCGTTTTACAACTTGTTATTAAATAGATAATGTTAAACGTGGTCGTCGTCGTCGTGGACTTTTATTTCTGGATGAAGTTGTGTCTAGCGATTTCCGCCCTCATGGTTAATGCTAACGACGGTGTGAACTGTAACACCATCAAGCTAAATGTAGAACCGATAGTTTATGTAGTGATACAGACACGCGTCTTGGAAAACGGGGTCAATAAAACGAATACAAAAATTGCATACGAATATTGATGTGGTATTGGGCAAAATGCTTTGAGTCGCTTACATCCGGCACGTCCTGGTTAGTGTTATCATCATCCAGTTCGCTACGAATGGAAAGAGGAGAACACATTGAAAGGAGGAATAGACAGGCATGCAAATTTTCAATTAGGGAACTTCCTAAAACAAAGTAAACAAACCCAACTGAAAACTAATTGCTATGCACTGAAACCACGTTAAACTATTGTTTCTATAACGTCCATCCTTGCTGTAGCAGAACTAAGTGTTGGAGTTGACATTTCGAAGATTATTCTGTATCTTGTGGATGTGTGTACAAAACTTCATTTAGAACAAGGATGATAGCTCTAAAACCAATATGTCATGTTTTCTGTAGATCAGGAGCGTGTCCATAAGATGTATTGCATGTTTTAAACGGAAAGGTAAAATTACCCCATTTCCCTTCTGATGAACTATCGACATGAATGTCCATCTAATCTGGTTGGTGACACATTCGACGAGGATTTGATTGGAAAGTTCACAACAATAAGAATTCAGAATATTCTGAAGCATTCTGATTAGGAACAACAAGATGTAGCAGTGTTATACTGTTAAAGAACAACCGTAGCGAAGATAATTCTGACATCTTTACTGCCGATGTGCAAATGGTAAATCACAATTGAATATGATATAAATTTTAGATAGTGAACAGCACCCGAAATCGAACAGGTCGCCGTACTTTAAATATTATGAACAGTAAATGTATTTGCTTTTGGGCCAACAATGACGACCGATGAAGCACTCAAGGGACACTGCTTCAATCGATGTCACTTGGTGAACATGCTGTTAACTGGTGTGTCCTATGTGACATTTATTTTACACCGGTGTTGCTTCTTTGGTGCACAGTGAAATCCGAAAATTGTCTGCAGTTTTACAAATCTGTTCACGGCAATGTGATCACACCTTCACACAGACTAGGCCCGGGTGGTTCTTACCATGACCCGAGTTTCGGATACGTTGGACTATTTCAACCGATCGATCACCAGGTCATTGACTGTATCATCCCATCCAGTTCAGACAGCTAGAATGCGCGATGTGTGAGCTTATACGTTTGTACGGAATGAGAAGTCATAGTAGTAACCGTCGACCGATTGATTAATCGTTCAGCTGCGGTATAGGCATGCGCGTCAATCTAGCTCGCTCATGCTTTTGGGTCCTACGTGACAACCGCGCATGTCAGGGACGAGCAAACAGCCCAGAAGATCCCCCCGGAGTATAATTTAGAAAAGGCAGACTGGCTTTGAGTTGCACCGCGGAATGAATTCTAACGCATTTCTAACTGGTTGAACAGTTGTGTTTCATAGGACTCGAGAGGAAACCTTCTTGTCTGGAAGGTGTGCCTACCCAAACTCTCACCCCTCCATGGTTTCTAGTTCGTACTGAATGACCACACGTTAGGCGTATAAATCCCAGCTTGTGTCAGCCACCGTTAGCAAATGTTTTTATTCGTGTCCGATGCTGGGGACGTTTTTCTTTAGCACAATGCATATCAAAAGTGAGTGTACAGCATGAATTTCTATGCATCTCACATAAACTAAGAGTCCGGAATGATGATTATATAAATCTAATTGATCTCAAAATTTTAGTAATAGAATATGGATAAATGTGCACTCACCGATCCTTGACTGCCACCTCAGTAAGAACACGAACTATGAAGTGAGCTTCTTGGTTCGGTTCAAACGTGCTTGGAATGACCACGTATGAACCTACCGGCAAACGGAAACACTTTGCCACTTCACGCGTGTTGACAAACGTTGACTTGCCGGCCGCACGTTTAGTCAACAGTTGGGCTTGAGTTAGCAGGGTTTGCTGGTTTGCATCAACCTTTGAAGGAAGTTGATGAATATAACTTAAATGGATGCATGTCAGGTGAAATAAAAAATGAGTTTTCGTGAACACAGACATAGAAACTTGTCCGGTCAGATGTACGAAAGTGAGTTGCCAACGCAATGCAATACCGTGGAAATGTTTATGAATGCATGTTATACTCCAATAGAAGTACTGGACTAGTGTTACAAGGTAAGGTGTCGAACTCATTGGATACAGAACTATTTTCCCGGTTGTTGCCACCCACTTGGCATGCTTGCCATGTTCGTCTAGTCCGTACCTCGCACTACGGGGAAGGCAGATTCTGAAGTTATTGGATAAGAACTCAGTTTCGAGTTGAATTGTGGCGCGTTTTCATCCGATTAATATGGGTGGACATAGTTCACCTGGTGTGAAAGCGGGAACCAAGGAGTCTTAGAAACACCATTTCAAGTCCTTGATGTTGTAGCCAGTGTAAACTATCAATCCCAGGTGGAATGTGCCCATTCATACTAACGGGGTGAGTACAAGCCATAACTCAGTTACCTGCAAATTCCCCATCACAAGTGATGGTCAATAAGATAAGCACTGTCTCGTAACGAAGAGTAGCCGGTTTGATCCCCCATTCAGAGTACATTTATTCGTTGAATTCAAACAAGGAGGGGGCTGGTTTTGGGATGTCGGGCTGAGGATGCGCATGAAGAAATAGTAGAAATCACATCCGAGTTGTTTAGCCCGTCTAACCTTGACTTAATGAAATCTTACAAACTCAAGTGAGTCCAAGAAAAACGGTAGAATAATGCACTGGGTCTTTACTAGAAATAAACTGGATGGGAACACTATAACATGAAATGCTAGCTTCGAAACCCCTAATACGCCGAACTTTGAAATGGTTATCCATATGATCATTCTGAGTTTGTACTGATCGCACGGAGAAAACGAAATCAGTATGGCAATAGTCTTTGACATTAAAGTATGAAACATTCCATTTTGGACCATTTTAACTTTTCAGATGGTTGTATAGAGTTTTCTCGTAAATTTTCGGCCTCAAAATTTTCGACTTCCACCAATGTAATAAAAATAAGCTAACCAATTTTGGTAAACATCGCCGGTAGTTGCAAATCCGGAAAATGAATACGTGTCTCGAAACACTAGCGCACTATGAACTTATCTCTATAATTTATCTAAAAGATAGTCTTATGGGGCTGAACCAAGCAAAGTTAAAATACATCTCGTGGCTCTAGGATGGTAGGATATATGTAGCTATGAAAATAGGTTTGCCGTTCAAGATTGCGTGAAAAACTAATGGGTATCCTATACATACCAGCCTAGAGTTATTTCATTACATCAAATAAGATTAACTGCCCCACAATGCATATCGAAGATAACTGGTAAGGACAGTTACACGTTGGTTACGGCCTCATCACTATGGGGCCGCATTAACATCGGACCACAAGACTAGGTGAAGCATATGATTACTGCACAGCTCACCGAGAACAAGGTAGTTATGGTCACCTGAGTGGTTCATACGAACCAATCATGCATAATTAGCAAGTTCAGCGCAGCGGGTAGAGCGCACCGGTTTGAAATTTTGGTGAGCATGGAATATGAGCCGATTAACTGCATTTTTTATCGGTGCAGGTGAGTGTGCGCATCTGCTAGCTCCGTTCGATTTTGATGCGATGTTAGTCCTTGTGGAGCTGGTTTCACGAGCTACATCAGGATGTGCAGGATAAGCAGTTTTATTCGGTAAAATGGCCACACTCCATGTAGTTTTTAATTGGATAAATATTAGTTTCTCGTCATCGTTGAAGAAGATAGAAGTTTCCAACAATACAGTTCGTCCTGTCCGACAGTTGTTTTGGCCACGTGATAATTGTGGGGCAACACCTTGTGACTAATTTCGTCTATTAAAGTGTCCGAATGTTTCTGTGCTTCCGTGTTAGTGCTCCATCAGTCAACTATGCGCATAGTTCATTGCTAAGACAGTTAATTACGGCTAGCCCTAAGCTTTCTTTTAAGGTTAACGAAAAGGATTGAGACTGAACTATGAACCGAAATCGAACTTTGCCACATCAATGCGTGCATCTAATATCCGGCATAAAGCTGCATTCATCTGGCAATTGGTCTTAAGGACTTAGCTACAGAGACCTGTGTGTATGGGCGTGAGCTGCTGTTGGCTTTTAACAGATGATCTGTTAGTTCAGCAGAAGAGAAATCGAACGGCCGTCACCTATTGCCGATCTAGCAAACACGGTTTAGCACAAGGGGGAGATATCCATTACATATTACCAGCATCAGTTAAAGCTGAACTAAACCTCTTCAAGCCTCAACTCGACAGTCTGACGTTAATTTATCGATGTCGTACCATAATGGACACCTGCAGCTACCTAACGAACCATGCCCACCTGTGATCTAGGCCACCGGTACTAGTAGGCGATTCATGAACAGCTGCAGACGCGTCGTGCGTAGGGTCTGCAAGATACAGGATACAAGGGTTGCATTGGCTGGTGCGTGAACTGTCTGATATTCCGAAAGGGACGCTATTTGATCGACCACTGACAATTATCCGCTTTGTCCAGGTAACACAAAATCAACCGCGAAAATAGGCATCTTGAACACCCAAGAATCCGTTTGGAAGACTTCTTCAAAGACCCATGTGGCGCGACAACTATGTATCGATAATCCAGTGATTAGTATCTTCCCTTCTGGTGCATCGAAGCAATTATGGTTTGATATTCCATTATTTGGGGAGATGTCACACATACAGGTGAAACAATGTCACTTACTTATTGCGGAAAATCATCACTATAGAAGTTCAGACAGACGGCTAACGTTTACTGAAAATAACGATAAACTACTATTTGTTTTACCTCATTGTTTTTGTAGGCATTCTAAATTTTCCTCAAGTTCTATAATATTACGTTAAAGAACTAGTTAGTATAGTATACTTAGTATAGTATAGTTAATATAAGTTGCTTTTAGTAACCATCCATAACCGTAGTGTACAGGTTGGTCTCCAGTTAGCACCCACCCGCTCGTTAACGTTTTGGCTACTCAGGTCAGTTCTAAGACGTCAGTTCTTACAGCGCACACACCTGGAAGCAGACAAATACAGGACGATCTAAAGGACTTTGACTAAGTTTTCTAACCCAATTCGCTAATTTTAATGCAACTAGTGAGCAGCGAGGATGAAAAATAACGTTCTGGAACATGTGACATACTGTAGTAGGCCAGTTGTGACATCATGGGGTCAAAGATTTCACAAGTGCGTTCGGTTTCAATTTCAAACTGTTGAAATTCAGATTAGAAGAAAATAATGCTCTGATCGCGTTCGACTTACTTTCCGAATTCGTTTGTAAGGTGAACTGTGTAATGTTATTGTCATTTTCATTCTCATCGCTTAATTCCAAGTATCAAAACCGCAAAACAAAGCATACAATGTAAGACTGCCCTTATCCCAAACTATGTTGTATGTGGGTAGTAAGATATTTGTAGCATACGTTTTACTGTGCCCACAAAATGGTCATGTTCATTAGAAAGGCAAATCATCAACGATTCTTTCTTGTGGTCACCTTAACTATTCACATCTCTACAAACTGTCGGTAATAAAATGGCCATGGTCTCTTCTAAGGTTAATATTTTAGCAGTGTGGAGAGCACGTTTGGTTGCTTCATTATTCTGAAAGGCTTTCACTCTTGCAAGTACTGTCCTTTCAAACAGATAAATGGGAATTAGGCGCACGAAAATCAGTTACACTCACGGAATTATAGACTGCACCACTGGCTGCTCGTGAGTATCCAGGTAACGATGCACGATCTTGAGAGTACATAGAGGAACTAATTATTTACTTGCGGCTACTCAGCCTTTTAGTTAATCAGGAACTAGATTATAAAAGATACTCTCAAACAACCACCGTATTATTCTAACAGGTTTCGATTACATCTGCTACGCGCAGCAACAACCGAAATCAAGTATTAATGTCTTATTCATTGTGCCTTCTGGTTGGGCTAAGTCATCGTTGTCAAGTGAGTCAGGCTTTTGAGTCGTTACTTGTAAGTAAGGTGCTCTACAAAACCTCTTTATTTTGTTGTCTCAGAGACCAGACGTTTAGATTGAGGTCTGTCAAACAATTAGAGATTTTGTTATACGGACTCACAGGTCCACTCATTTTAGCTCGTTTACCTCTTTCTTGTTTCCTAGATGCAATTCTTTAGGTCAGCACAACTGTTGAATAAACGAGCTTTTACTATTTGAAACCTTCGACAAGCTGATCTGACAAAAAGTCTTTCTACTGTAGAACATGACATGTGTGGCCTATGAAAGCTCCAATAATTATTCCAACGTCGCTGAAACCGTTTCTGGGCGACCTTTTGGATTTCTGGTTTACTCTTATGGTGTCTGGTGGTAAAGGAGCTGAATTTGGTGGTGTCTGTGGATTGTGGATCACAACAAACCGCATGGTAGACCGGGAGGAAAGTGTGTATTTATCACATCTTCGGATGCCTTAACGGACAGTAGGTAAGATTCTGTCATCAGTGCTTTCTACGATACGCGCGTTGGCTTTATTACATAAACTAAACTCAAGCATCACTGTGCTTGTTCGTGATACGAATGCATAACTTGGCAATCTAAAGCAAGACCGAGCAGTGTGTTTCCTGTACAAAGATGAAACACTGAGAATAACGATCGGCTGGCGCAATTATGCATATAGCGGTCCATATGGATCGAGTTTTCCACCTGATTACAAAAGACAGCACGACAACGCATGCAGGTCACCTTGTGCAATTCTACCGTGGACACAGATCGACCACATTTCGTCAGCTATCGATGACATTACTCTGTCAGGCCATTCATTTTGAGATAATGAGTTTGATAAGGAATGTGGAGTTTTCTGAGCCAAATTGGTTTTATAGTTTGTCCGGAAACGGTCTCCCAATATCCGTAAAATGAATAGTTGGAAGTTTGACAACGACGTTTTAGGAAACGTTTGTCGCAAGGTCCTCACAAATAAGCTGTTCAGTAAACAGAACTCTCAACGGCCACACAAATCTGTTTTGCAAAGCCCTGACTCGAACAGGCACTGCAGATACAGCTAACAGTGAGATGTTGCTGATTCAACAGAGCTCTTGGACAAACGTAATCCGAGACCTTAGTTTATAACAACCACGATGAATTGAACCGCGAAGTCGTAAACAGTATGTGAAAGGAAAGAACTGGTTAAAGAGATAGGAAAGCCCTTTTTATCATGGAGTAGCCGAGTTCGGGTTCCCCGGTTTATGGTCGCACTGACCGTCCTTAGGGAGTTAACATGACCCGTGCGAAGAAGAGGGTTTACAGACTTTTGACTGGTGGCTACGGCTTGAACTTCCGTCATCAGCTGTGGACGATGGAAACATTGTGTTTAGTCATAATCAGTCTGGATATCTAGTATTGGAAACCAAATTGATTCTGAAACCAAATTTAATGAAACGTAACAAACTAAAGAGCTAAGAGAAGATCCCTTAAAAATAGCGATACGAGGTCGTTTCCCTCAACGACCACATTCCCTCCTTCCATATGGAAGTCTAAAGATGCGCAATGTGCAAGATGCCTACCGATAATCGTGACTGGTTGAAAAAATGTCAGAAAATTGCATTACAACCACAAAGGCACTCCAGAATTTAGAGCGCTCGTGAAAAATTGACCAATTGTAGGAAACCGATTCTGTAGTGGGTATTTCGGGAAGAGGAGAGAAATCGGCAGAAATTTCTATTTTTAGAAACTCATTAGTAAAAAGATCGTAAGTACCGAAACGTCAGACTAAAAGGGGCTTACAAGAAACCCAGCCACAAGTGACCAAGTAAAACAGAAGCGTACTTCATCATGTAGCATACAATTGCCGACTAACAGCAACACTGAAAAGTCCAGCTTATGTTCACTCTTTCACAATGGTTCTGATAGTCAGGCTACCTGAAAACTCGACTAGGTTTGCTGAATGTGCACGTCAAGCTCGTGTTCTAATGCATTGTCTGATAGCGTTGTTTCAGCGAGTTCCGGTAAACTGTTTCAAAATGAACTAACCGGACGCCAAAAGAGTTGTGTGCAGATGTTGTAAACCCTCCTAAACGGTAAGCTGGTTCGTCCTAGGTATCGTGATTCGTTTGGCAGAATTCGAATTCTCGTCCCGGTAATATTAACGCGAAAATCTCAGTCCCGAAAAGTACTGCGATTGGCCCGTATTCGTTCCCAAGACAAGCCAAAAGATGCGTTCAAAATATAAAGCTTTGTTCCTCTCCGAAACGTGTGCAATTATGACAATTTCAAATTGTTTATAGGACACATAATGTTCACACGTTCCTACCACATCATGAGAGAGTTAGGATCGAACATGTGCGTAGCGATATAAAAAGTCTCAACCGATTTGAACAGTTCCGTTAGGTAGTACTGAGTTGAGTGGTTTTTTCTTCTTTCTCACGACGGAGGCGCCCTGAGAAGGTCATAGGTTGAGCCCCCTAACAGCAGATTAGTCGGTTAATTCGGTGCTCCAGTTTCAACGAGTTACCCATGGGTTAATCGTTCGGACTACATAGAAGTAGGTTCCCTCAGGGTTGATGTGGACCTTATAGAGTAGGATTATATCCATTTTAAAATGTCAGTAGTAGTTGAGAAATGACCTAGTCTAGACGAAGTAGTGAGCAAAATGTTGCGATCCATTTCGTTGTCACTCGCCATGCTTTCTCAGTAAGATCAGTGCTCTTCACGATCAAAGGACTACAAGTGTGAACGTTTGTTTCAAGATGAGGATGCGGTAGTCGAAAGTCAATTTGACTGAAACTACCTGAACAGTCAAGTGGACATTTGAACATCGAATTTACTTTCTTGGTCAGTTGGTACGGTCAGAACACTGACTAACTTTATTTGAAACAGTGATTCCCAGGTTCAGTTCGCTCGTCATGGTATCCAGTTTTTCATTTACTTACAACTTCTGGTGATTGAGAATTTAAAAAAAAACAGTTGATCGGGAGACCAGTGGTCCGGACTGCAAAAACTTTGGTCGTCCAGCTGGGGGCAGTTGAACGACGCCGCCTGCCTGGTCGGAGATTAGGTAACCATCAACATCACATATTCGCTTATATCCGTAAGGTTGTTCGCTTTGCTTCTATGTGGATCTGCATTGCTTTGTCCATCGTTTCTTCTTATCTTTGTGATTACTTATGAATCTGCTATATCGTAAAGTAACGTCAATAGTAGCGAAAACCTGATGCGTAGCAACCATGGGTACATTTCATAGCTAAAAATGATGGACAGCGGTTTTTCAACCTCATTCCAAAATGAATTATTGTTCTACAAACCAACACAATCATCTGCGAAACTCATTCCCATCACGTCATGTACACAAAGACCCAGCTGGTATCTTCTTTGTATGCACCACTGAATGAATGGTCACAATTCACTCAGGTTGTGGCTGTCAGAGTATTCGATTAAACAGAATTGAGAACGGTAGCTTAGTTTTTCCATGGTGTTAAATGATGTACTAGGGTGACTTGCACTTACAGAAAAATCCGAATTCCACAAAATAACAAATGATGATAGAGAACAACATTAACAAAATCACAGGGTCGGTCGACAAATCATCAGTTCCCAAAATGAAAAACTATCTCCGTAAAGACGAGTCAACTATTTCAGTCTTAAGGAAAGACTCCAGACACCAATACACGAAACTCACTTCATACAACATGAATCCGATGGTAAGAAAGTCGGCGCCGGATTTTCGACGAACGTCACGTTGCATCAGACCAATTATAGCTGTGCTCAAGTTATCCTGATCGCCCGGATCCGGATCTGTGATCGTTATGCGGAATTGTGGATTGGTCCAAAACGAGGCTGATAATAATAGACAGAGATTGAAAAACTGGATTCAGAATGTATGTGTGTAATGTGGACTGACTGGATCATTATGAAATACTGTTTCAGCATAAGATAGGTCGATCGAACATGTCTAACCAAGATTCGCGCAGTTGTGTGCTATTGTCAACTCGATCGTGCCAGACTATTTAAATCAGTCCATCATTCAAGCTTACGATCTCATCTGTCAACCCCAGTAACGGAGTGCGCCTTGTGTGCACGCAACATTCAAGTCATATTGGTTGTTTGTGGTCGTTTATCGATGACCATTGTTGTCTGACCTACTGAGTTAATAGGTGGTTGGGAATCACTTCCACCCATTCTCAGCAGCGTCCAGTTCAATTGTGTTGTTATTCCCCTTCTCAACAGAGACAATTACTTAAACCGTTTGCATACAAACAGGTTAATGCTTAGGATACTTGAATAAACATGCTCATAGGATCCTCTTCAAGCGTACTCACCTAACTGACCTGATAAGATAATCGACGCAAACCATGTAAGACTGCGAGAAATTTACTTCCGAACGAAGGCATGCCTGAGGGTGACACAGCTTTGTTGAGACAAGAGAGTAGAACTATGTCACGCTGAATTTCAAACTGTTTGAAATTCAGCTAATTACTTTGATCAAATTCACTGTTTGTCACGGACCACCCAGCTCTGTGCTGCAGTGCATCTGGCCACGCTATGGCTTACTCAGTGTCCACCTTAACATCAACACAAGAGCAAATTAAGTAAGTAGTGAACGGGCCATGTTGGGTAGGTTTTGTTTACCACACCAAATGAACTTGATGTCAAAGGATTAAGAAAATCCGCCTTCAAAAGGCAGTGTTTATGTGATGAGCGCGAGCACTCCAACCCTCAGTGGACTACCTTAAAATGGCGATGGTGTATGTCTAAAAGCTCAGAGCAAGTGAATTATGGACAACACGGGCAACCGGATGAACCATGGCGCAACGAAATCGGACGAACGGACAAGGAATGGGAGGCCAAAAGCCGACAGAAGGCATCAGCTACAAACAAACCAGGCCGAAGTGCATGCGATATGTGAGCGAGAACCGCCGGTGTGTTGTGGACCGGAATTTTGGTTTGCAAACGCAAGTGCGCACGTAATTTGGGGACGAGCGAGTTGGACAATAAATGCCATGCTTTATTGATCGACTGTTTGCCGCACTTAGCCTCACTTAACGTTGAACAAATTGTCCTAAATAAGAACAGTTAGCAGGTGGTCTTCTCTCGCTGATCCGCAGAAGCGGTTATCCGGCAAAACATGCCGCTCTCAGTAAGTTGACTATGCTTGATTTAGTCATAAGGAGAAAACGCGTAGCAAACAGGTGTGCTTTCGATGTTCCATCAACAAGCTGAATACAACACTATATTGATTTATTGAGGGTGGTAGATAACATATCACTACAGTAACAGATGTCCATCATTATTGTCTGTTTGATTCGATTCATGAGGCCTATTTACATAACATAACTCTTGAGTTGTAAGATGTTTTCGAAAGAAGAGACATATCTGTGCATTCACTTTGTTCTAGGTCTGAACGCATGGCCATTGGGCGTTCAGCTTTTTGACTGGCCTCTTTTGAGCGCTTTCTGTCCACATTTTGACACTGGCTACTTGTACGCAATACCGAATGGACTGAGACAGACATTAGATCTTGCGTCCGTAGTCAGTACAAACTGGCGATCTGAGATGAGCTGTGTTCGTCTACACTAACGGGGTGAATACGTGTCATAACTCAGTTCAGTACAAACCCGCCGTTACGAGCGGTGCTGAGAGAACTGGTGGTCAAGCAGTTAAGAGCACTGCTTCGTAACGCCAATGGTAGCTGGTGTGAGTCCTTGTTCGGGCTACCTCTGTCAGCTTAGTCCAAATACGGATGAAACTGATCGTGGGGTGTCGGTTTAAGGATGAGCATCAAGGAGTGTTACAAACATTAAATCTGGCCACCATAATTACAAATGCTTCTTATCAGGTGGTTGGGGACCCAGTGTGACAAACCTTTCCTCCTCAATCCATCCACGACTGTCGATCCTCTAGCTAGTTTCCGTGGATACGCAGTGAGCCCTTCACATTAACTCATAGTCTACTTCGATTACCGCACCAACTCCATTATATGTATCTTTGAAAATAGAGAAGGGACCGCCCATGTCTGAGTCTGTATGACAGGCAACCTTCTGTAGGACAAATCGACGAAGACAGTTTCTGCGAAGGTTACGCGGGATAGTTGAAAAAATGAGAAAGACTTCACTAAGAAGAGGGATAGCGAAACGCAATGAAACAGTTGTGAAAAACGCACGTCAATCCACCTTGTTTGCAACAATCCATTCATTTCTACGAAAGCCTTCATCGTTTTCTCAAAACCGCCTCATCACCTGTTGAGAAATGTGGTAAAGTTTCAAGAAGAAATTACAGAAGTCAGGAGAAATACCTGGGGAAGAATTATCAACTTTTCCAAACATATTTTATGGTGGCGCAAGAATGATCAATATTCGCTTTTGGACACAAAGCTGGATTGTTACCATTACCCAAAAGCCAGTTGTGTCACAGGTCCCTCTGCGACAACGATGCTGAAGGTATCTGTGATGTCTAGTGTGTACTGACACTGTTACAAATGCTCGGTGATCGCTACCTCGTCGCTGTCGAATCCATTTGTTGTGAGCTGTCATGATGATTCAAACATCGATGTGACTTATCGTTTTTGCTCTAACGTGTGTGAGTGTGTATACGTAAACCTATTCTCCAAGCCATATGCAACAGGCAACTGGCTTCTTTGGAAGCGGTCACACACAAGCTTCGCAACCCTGTGCACTGTGCGCGAAAATAAATGATGACTAGTCTTTGGCCAACACGGCAGTCTGAGTAAGTTTATTGCACAGTGTACTTCCTCCTCCCCTCCAGTACCGTTGGTACTTGACCTTCTCCATCGACCCCAGCTTGAAAAGCTGTAAAAGGTGGTCTGTGATTGCAACCTTCCGACTCTAATCGATCACCTGTTTAAATTACATTAAGTGCTGTCGTATCGAATTCGTTTTATCTGCCGTTACACAAATTACATAGAGCTGTTACAATTTCAGGTGATGTGACTGGAAGTGAAGTGTCTTTGCGGGACATGTTTTACATTAAGTTACTGGCCTTCACCGAATTAACACGGATAGACCATTGTGTTAATTGGCTGCAGTTTGAATATTTTTTCAATTTAGGAATGATTTTTATCAAGTCTGAATAAGTTATGGAGGTCTCTTCTTCCCCTACCACTAAATAACGACTTACACCAGCAGAAAATTATTCGGCTCCTCTTTCAAGAAACGACTTTCATTATGATGAAACGCGATAGCTTCACTGCCTGTTCTTTATGAAATCGATCTGTCGTCTATCGATCTGCTGGCCCTCAGACACCTAATTGTACGCGAGTATGACCATAGTATCCTCCGTGTTCCTCCAACATTGGAGTAATTTCCATTTCAATTCCAGTTGGTTGCTGACAGACTTAGCAGTTGTTAGTTTCTAAGCGGTTACGACTGATCCTCTTCGAAAGCTAGGCGGAAACAATTACCGATTTTCCGATTACTGATTCAAATCGTTTGGTAGTACCTCTGAGTTGGTACCTTTACCTCAGGCACGTCATTCAAAGCGGTCCGACTCACAATCTGAGTGTAGTCTTTTCATTTGAGAAGTGTGTATACGTTAACTCAAAAATGCATACGAGTTGGTCATTCTGTCCATCTGTTTCGGTTGACTTCATTCGACAAATGAATTCCCGCCCTCCGAAGCATGAGCGTAGTGCAGGTGACCACGAGATACACGGCTGCTAGACTCCCTAGAAGACCGGGCAATTTCGAGGTAACAACTCTGCTGTGAACAGATTTTTTTCTCTTAAGGATTTCTAGAAAACAGTGAAATCATTCCTTCATAATAAAGACGTCAGTGCCAGATACGCAGGCTTCCGTGGATTTGGGGTCTCTGCGGTGAAACGTTGTTGAACACGCCTGCTATTGGAATCTCTATATCTAACTGACCGCGGCTTCCGAGCTGGATCACGATTTCGACAATTATGAACTGCCGATCGATTTTGGTCATATGTTGATGTTGGGGTCTACTGTGCTATTTTAGCTAATGGTATATAACAAGCGCACGATGAATGAGTTTCAAAATTGAATAGGCCTGGCAACATGGCTTCATCACGCCGCCTTCATTTTTATTAAGATGATTGAGAATACTTGTCTCATTATGTGCAGTTTTGATACAGTAAGAAGGGATAACTGGAACTGGAAATAAAATCTGCCTCGTTAATGGATCTCAACATTACAGCCACATGGACTTGGTAGTTAATATATTAATAAGTCAGCCAAAGGCCTGGGTGACAACGAAATGTAAGGGCTGATGAGATTGTAACGGAATAAAATTCGAACGGCTCTCCAATAATCAAACGGCAGCCCTCTTGGTTCATTGGGATTGATGACTATAATCTGAACTAACTTTTTATATCGTTAGTCAGGGACAACCGTCTGCCGGTTACTGCCATAAACTGCAAAATCATACAGATGCACCACTTTTGTTGCACAGAGTACTTTCTTGCTTTACTGACAAACGTGGAAAGGACCTGAGAAAGACCGCCTCAGGTGATGTCAGTTTGTATCCTGTTGCATTATATTGACCCATAAGACCGATTCGATGAATAAGTTACTTGGCAGCTTTTTTGAAACGTTTCACTTCGAAAGGTTTTCCTTATTTTTCACCTCATGGATGCCTCTTCGTTCGTATCCGGTGGAAGATATTTGTCTTGTTGGGACATGACAACGAAGGGTGCTAAACTGTGCCACGGATCTCCACTCGTCACTGTCTATAGACAGGCAGCTAAGTCTGAACCGACAATCCACGTAAGATTGACCTGACAGAGGTGACTTAAGTTTGACATCGGCCACACCACCAGTGACTAGGCCTACTGTTGCCTGGCTAAGAAAACCGTCTCTGAAGTAACCCGCTGAAGCCCTAACAACACATGAGCTCGACTTGCAGACAACATTCAGTCGACGTCCGGGATTGCTGAGTCTAGTATACTCTACCAGACTCTGCCCGATCTTTGCCATCAGTAAGTGTTTCTAGGCCCTGGCTTGACGAAAACATTCAACAAAGCGGGCCGGATCTTCAGATGAACTGACAGTCAGAGACATTCAGGTAATTGAAAGCTGCGCTCAACTTTCTACATTTACCTTTGAACAGTTCTTCTCCTACATGCTGATATGTGGTTGCATCGTGATTCATTTTCACCATCAAAGGTAATGTTTTTGGTACCGATCTTTCTTTTTAGGAGGAAATAGTTTAATCCATTGAAATTCAAAAGAGATGTGAGTGCGAGACAGTCAACTTGATTCAATTTGAACATACAGAACTTCCATACACTCACGGCTTATGCAAGAGTCTGACTAAGACTGTCTTCAGCCTTTAAATTCCAGTTGTTTCCAAACATTTTTAACGTTTCGCTGCCTGTGCTTCCTAAGTGCAACACCAACGCCCCCTCTCAGTGGCCGAAAAGCAAGGCTCTCCCGCTGTACACTTATCGTGCTTCACACGAATCCTAAAAATCTTAACAAAGATAGGTAGAAGCACAACGGAAACTGACATAATGCCACATATGTTTAAAGGTCACTGTTACGCCTATGGTTGGTACAGCTATGTTACCTTAGAAATAACGAGCCGAAAATCACTTACAAGGAATCTCATCCATCATATTCAGAAATCTGAGGCTTCTTATGATCCATTTTCACACTATCGCCCCCTCGTGTTCCCGGATTGTCCTCTAGATGGGACTTTGGTAAACGCTGCTAAATGCCCTCAAAAGCGTGTTACAAAGTAGCTCACAGTTACAACTGGCTTTGGCTGTTGCGTGACCATCACATACGTCAAGGAAATACCTGTTAGCATTCGGGAGTGAAAGTTGAAACGAAACGTCCGTCACACACCAGCCCGCATTTGAAATGGTGTCCTAGTAGTATTATAGATGTAATGGGTATTTGCAGATTGTCCGGACTCAAATAAGAATCACGTAAAGGTCGTCCGAATTCATAAATTCTTTACCATAGTTGTAACCACTGTCTTATCTAAACTCAGAACTAAATTAGAAAAGACAATGTCGGAAAGAAGATTGTAGAATGTGGAATGTCTCTCATTTGATTGAATATCTAAACAAGTGCTCTAAATCTAATCCAGCAAGGTTTGTCTCTTTTTACTTCCCACCGGAACAGTATGTAGATTATATAATTGTAGGGAAAAAGCGCACAGCAAAACACTAGCCTTATTGCCCGACTCGCTGGTTGCCGTGCCACGCGGGAACTCGCGTTTATGAATCGGAACTCCGGTCCACAACATCCCCGTTTTCCGCTCACACGTCGTGTACACTTCTGCCCGGTTTGTATGTGTGACCGACGCCTTCTGTCAGGGGTTTTCTTGTCCGTTGGTTCATTCTCACTGAGCGATGGCTCCTCCGGTCGCCCATGATGTCCCCGATCTGCTCGTTGTGGGCTTTTGGACGTACCTTGCCGCCGCGTTGAGGCATCCCACCGAGAGTTGGGATACTTACACCTCCGGTTTGGTAATCCACTACATTAAGATTGCATACCTTGAGTCAACACTTCTAGGTTTTTGCATCTGAAAACGAACTAGCGGATGCTCTCTTTTCACTCAAGTTCGCAGAGTCACCCCAGAATCATCATTCACACACCTCAGTGATAATGCGGTTCACGCTGTTCTGACGTGATTCGATGAACTTATCTATCGTTGCATTCATAATTTGTCTGACTTCAATATCAGATTTTACTAGATGTTTGTGCTAGGCAGGAACAATGCTGGTAGACG
The DNA here is from genome assembly GCA_013368495.1 of Paragonimus heterotremus. Taxonomy (NCBI): domain Eukaryota; kingdom Metazoa; phylum Platyhelminthes; class Trematoda; order Plagiorchiida; family Troglotrematidae; genus Paragonimus; species Paragonimus heterotremus. Next base: position 50,490 of record LUCH01000784.1, read on the forward strand.
GATGAACATACCGTTGTAATTCACCTTGTGGTCAATACTTAAACAAGTTGATTTTTTCGCAGAATGTTGAAGTGCCGTTTTTTTCTTAAGGGACTGCATCCATTTTGTGCTCTTCAGGTTTTGGGAGGTAGATTTTTTCTAATACAGAAATGTCGCACCTCGTAACAATGTGTTGGACTTCCTTCTTTCTCTTATGAAGGAATAGTAAACAAGTGTGATAGTTCATGATAGGAGTTACTTTCCGCTACCCTGTTATTCTGTCATTCTTCTCCAGCACGGTTTTTCATATTTGCACTCCTGAGACTTATGACGTTTGCAATCAGTTTTACTGAAACCGGTTACGCCATGTGTCCATCACCGACGCCACAAAAATTCAGTACAGAGTCAGATACACAGAGATATCTTCAACTTCCACAAATCTATGAACCACACGATTTCCTTTGGTAAACCTTAATCGCATGTTGAACACGCGGAACTACCCGATGGTTATTTTTCAACCGACCAGACAACCGGAGTACGTTTCATATGTGACTGTGGCTGAAAATTATAATTCCGTGATTAACCGTGAATGTATTGTCGTGAATTACTCAGAACTGTACTTGCTAGCCGTCAGTAGCCACACTATATACGTAGATCGAGGGTGACGTTGACTAAAGAGTACAGATGCATCTACGAAATCAAATCATTCTTCTAAACAAACCGGATAAAGCTGCTGAGATTGTTGCTGCAAAAGCAAGCGAGTACCAAGAATAGTACAAAAGATTTAAAAATTTAAATGGGATCCAACTGCGGGAAATCTGAACTGCGCCCAGATTCGAATCAGTGACAAAAAGAGCATGTCCAGGCAAGGCAATTGCTCTACCAAAGCAAAGCCTTGTAGTTCAAGCTTTTCGCATTCAGGTTTCTTCTAGAAACACTTACACTGAGAAAGTGGAATTACTTTTGAGGACTGAAACAAGTCTCCTAGGATCATTAACAAAAAATCAAAACTGATTATACTGAACAACAGATTATTAAATGCCGTAATTCATTGAAAAAAAACTAAAAATGGATATCTAATGCTACTATCGTGCCGCTGCGATTTTGGGATTTTGCAATGTTATGTCCATGTGACTTGTCAAAAGTGTATAGATCTGCTTTAGTTGTTAGTCCAATGATGAATTTGTTTTTGCCACGCGACTGCAAAGTCATTAAACTGCTTGAACCTGTTCGAAGATGGATTACTATGCTTAATTTGAGTAATACGCTTGAATTTGTAGTGTATGTGAAATATAAATCCAGGGATTCACAAAAATTGCTGCGGTTAGAAGTATTGCCATTAGCCACTAGCATACTGGAGCTAGAAACGGTTCATTGTATCTGTGATTAACTGTCTGAGACAGCACTCGATAAAACGACATCAATATTGAGAGGGAGGGAGTTTCTGTTGCTTTACAATTCCGAAGTTCAACCGACATTCAGCGGTTTGCTGCACCGACAGGTGGGTAGCATGGAAATGAGATCACAACTCGGGCTTCTGTTAGTCGTAATATTATTAGAAAGGCTTGAACGCATCGTATTTCAACCACTCTCCTCCAGTTCTTCCAGTATCATCAATATGCTGATGACATTGTTACTATTACTAGCTCTGGTTCTAATCCATGCACCTTATTCACCCAATTTGGTTGCATCCATTGCGGTTACGCTCAAATAAAAATTAGGAAGCTAAAAATAACTTCTATATGTTTACTTGCACCAATTATTAGATGGCACCACTGAACTCAGCGTTTACCGAAAGAATATATGGATAGGTCAGTACATACATGAATCACAATGTTATGCTCTGGAAAAAGTAAAGGAATATTATACAACGTCTGACTGACAAAACAAAATTTGTTCAACCGATACACCGGACAACGCTTTCAGATCCATAAAGAATATAGTTCACAATGGCTATTATCCGGAACGAGTTATCACTGGAAATATTACCAGAACGCCGCCTGAGCCTGAAGTGCAGGATGTGACAAAGAAGCTCGCGTTCATTCTGGTACCGTTCAAAGTTGACAGCGCCCCAGAATGACTGAATGCACTGCACTAGACAATCAGCAGGATCTATACCACAGATGAACTCCTTACTCAGTTCACCACTTCCCCATTTCTTCACTTCTATACAATTGACAGGTTATCGGTTGGGACCTTATCCGTGTTCTTGTAGAACAGGTTACATCCATCGAACATCACGACAGCTTTCGAAGCGAATCCTCAAAAGCCACCCACATCAGCTTGGACATGGCAAATCAGGATTGGTTGGCTTTCTTCCCCACTCAGGTGGCTCGCATCAGGTGAACATTGACCAGTCTTTCTTAATAGTGCATTACATTTCAGGCTACCTATTAAAAGTTGCCCAAACAAGAATACAGTGTAGCCCAGAATATCGGATTCAGACTCCTTGACCCAATATTATATTACCAATAGAGGTTTGTTCAAGCGTCGCACCTACCCAGGCCTTAAATCAACCGAAACTTTGGTAACCAGAACGAATAAGTTAGCGGACAAGCGTAACATAATGGACCAATCATGCTCTCATCGAGTGGTTAACGAACAACCTAGTCTGTCAGCAATAAGTTCGATCGATAGATCGATCTAACAGTCGCCTGTTTATATAACTTCACTGACCTGAAAATGAATGATCATAAACACATTTTATCCTCATAATGGTGATGAGCACATGTGAAACACCAAAAATCGCTCAGAGAACATTAAACTAAGGCCACCAGTTTGATTATCGTTTGGTCAGAAATTGAATTTCCGTCAGTCACAAACAATTTAAACGTTGTTCGGATAGGCGTGGACTCCTGTTTCTTGAAAACATCTCAGAATGAACCTTTTGTTGGTTGATATTGAGCAGTAATTTAATATGGACCATTGTATTGCATGCGGTTGGTAATAAGGTGCTCTTGGAATGGAAGCGCACATGATAAAATGTTAAACAATACACTGATGCGTTTATTCAAAGTAATTTCTTTGTCGTGCATAACATGTGCAAACTGGTCAGTTTTCCCAGAAATATTGAATACCAGAACGCTTACAAGCAATACAAACCCGTCCTTTCAACAAATGGTCATCTTTTAGACTCCACAAATGAAACACGCTAGCATAAGTAACATGTGCCTCCGTCGTTCTCCCGACCTTACTGGCACTATAACAGGCTGATAAAATAGCGATACCTTAATATGTGAGACAATCCAGTCCCAAGCTATTTCCATTCAGTAGGGAGGGCATGTGAGTAAACGCCCACGTATTACGGTAGCACTTTGTATTTTGAAGGTATGAAGCACGGTCCACGCAAACCAACCCAGTCACTCACTTTAGCCAACATGGCCTACAAATCTTCAACAGAGGAGTTAAGTAATACAATGTCATTCGTTACCACATGTCCCCCAACTTGATGCGAAAAAAAGTCAGTATCCAGGTCGTAGACTTCTCAAAGCAAACATTTGAGAATGCATTTAAACATAAAATTGAATGGAACGAGACGGTTTGAACACTCTTGGAGAACACCTGAGTCATTCTGGTCAACTGATTTGTTAGTGTCACCTGACAAGCTATCCTACACCCACTCAGCTCGACTGCCGCTCAACTGCTCTGAATGACCACTTGATAAATGATAGAATGAAGCGGGCAGATACAGCAACATGATCCGAGTCCGGGCGACTTCTCGAAAATGCATTGCAATCTTTAGTGTAGAGACATCTGTAACCGTACGGGCGTCTATGAAGTTCCTAAAACTGATAGATTGTGTGCAAGCTTGACCACAACATCAAGGTAACAGAACAGGTCATGTAACGGTAGAAAAAAGGCGATTTGAAGAAAGAGTTTTCGTCCCCATAGCCGAGGTTTTATCTATTCAGTCACTGCACTGAACGGAGTGGCAAAAGCACCGGCAGTCATTTGTCAACAACCTTTGTCAAACAGACTTACGTTTCCATTATATGAGTGGATAGAATTCCACACTCCGTCCTTGAGTACTTACGTTCAAGGTTGCATCGAAAGCTGTTGCGAAGGTGCATCCATGAGTGGTGTAGTGCAAGTCAATTGTGACCAAATATGTACCTCAGTTTCCTTCACGTCTGATCGCTCTGTCTAATTAAAACAGATGAGGGTGTGATTAGCCATGGGCAGGTTCAACGCATTTTGTTAGTTCACACTTGGGGTTTACATTTGTCTAAAGTGCTCAGTAGAACATATCCTCATCTAGACCAAGGCCAAATTTCTGTCCTTGGACCTGTGAGTTAAACTCGAAAAGGCGAAAACTCACTTTCACACATTTTCGTTTGAAACTGTGAAAGCTGTGATCATCTACGGATGACAGCCAACTTGTGGCAGCCCTTAAATTTCATAGGTTATTTTGACCCTCGGTCGGTCATAAATTTACGGAACGACACCTAATTACTGTCGTCCAAGCGAAGACAATCAGACAAGTGAAAGCCGAAATTATATCAGCATACGATCCATACCACTCATGGGTTGTCTCAACACCTCAGCGCCACAGAAAGGAGATCCATCAATGAAGAGAAGCGGTTTGAAAGTCATAATGGGTTCGTCTGTCTGCAAACCTGTTTTCAGAACGCCTACACACCTGATAGTTCTGGCTAGTCTTTGGTAGCCTAAATGGAAGGAGAGTGTGCGAAACACAATAAGTTCGGCAATGAAAACTGTTCTCCCAGGAGCCAGATGGATGTCATTTATATCTGTGGATCACTTCTAAAAAACCTACACAAAGCATTTGAGGCGACCTACTTCGGTTATTGATACAACCGCCTGCATTAACGTTTTTCTCCCATTGGCCGGCGAATATGGACTCTTCAAGCCGACGTTTTCCACGAAAATCTTGACCGTGCTCCAGACTTTCAAGACCCAAATGGCAGACTTCAAGACGAGTGAAGAAGGTGATGAAATCTTCATAGGACATCCTGGAAAAACAATCATGCACAGGTGAGTTGCTTTTTGTTTTGTTGAAAACAGCCAAAAAAGAACAAACATAATAATGTCATAGTTAAATAGTAAGTGATTTTGGGTCGGGTAGTTTGAACACCACTCATAGTTGATTGCAAATTGCGCGTCCAGCTTGACTATTGAACTTGTTGCTTTCAAAAACGATTACGAGATTCAAGTTCCGTCCATCAACAATGCATACTTTTGCCATTATCAAAATCTGAATTCCAATTACATTCTTATGAGATAGTCATGTTCACTAATGCACCAGTAGCCTCATATCTACACATACACTACTGAATTACCGTAACAAAGTTACTGCCCCTCTGCTTTTGAGGAATGCTAACCAGGATAAGTTATTGGGATATTCACCATTTTTCGTTAGAAACGACCGGTCAATTTGAGTGCTAATCACAAACGTATGTGATTGAGCGTTTACAAATACTGAGTCGGTCGCATAGTCGTTAAGACGGCTGCCGTGGCAAAACTAAGTATTGTTGACGGTCTATAACAAAGACAAGAGTCGAGTCATTTGTTTGTTTTATAGAGGCGCTAATTAAAATGCTAATCAGAACGTGAAAACTGCGATAAACTGTGGGTGATCCTGAAGTTATAATGTACATACTACTAATAATCACGTGGATTTTCGAAAGTAATCGTAGTGAATGCGAGCATAACGCGCACTCTCTGTCTCAGCTTCGACTGGAGAAAGCATGTACACGTGTAAGAGGAATGACAGGCGGATTCAGTTGTGAATGAAGCAAACCAAGCCCCCTGGCTGCATTTCACATTACCCTAAGTGCTTTTATGATACAGACGAAGTTTTCCTATTTTACAACAACAGCCGTTCGCTGCACTAGTTCACATGTAGACTGGATATTGTCAGACCGCCAATCTCTAGAATGGAAGGATTAACTTAGCAGAGAGCTGAATTCAAGGCCCTGTGGTTAGAAACTGGAGTTCTAATCTACCAATCTGTCTAGAGACTTGTCGAAGCATGCTGGCTAGGAATGTAATCTGTTGTCTCAATTTTCTTGTGTATGCGAAACAAAAGCATTACAAACTGAAGACACAATCAGGTGGAACTTATTTGTAAACTATGTGAGACGATCACAAACTTACCAGAACTCGCCATCGTCCCGAAATTCCACATCGAGCGACTTTTTCTCCTGAGCACTTACTTGGTTCCACAGAGGTGACCTATCTGCCCAATCTCCTTTCCACTCATAGTTTCCACCCCAGGGGTTGCGACAGCGGACCAAGTATTGTTTGCGTCCTTGAAAGGTGACCTTGTAGGACAATCAGACGAGGTTAAGTAGTTAGTGTAAGGCGCTAACAAAATGGTTAACATAGGGATATCCATTCGATTAGAAAGCTGCAAATACATATATAAACGAATTTTAAACGTATTGCTCGTCATACATTGGATACAAAGTATCCGGTCAACCTGGAAAATGCGACCATTCACTACTGACATGAAACAACCGGTAACGTCACAGTAAGTTTTTCTCATAAGAGCAATCTACAGCGTACACTGTTTAACACGAAATCACCGCAGCAATAAAGCGGACCACAAGTTTCAATTTTATTTGTGCAGCTTGCGTGATGTAATTGAGATATTCAGTTATCTACTTTCATTATTATTCCTTTTCACTAGAACAGGTTTCTAGTGCTGTAATCATCGATGGTTTCGTGGCTGCCAATTAGGGTTCTGTGCATTATGATTGAATAAGAGGGTTATCAGCTCTTACGAATGTGGGGGTTTCTTTTCTAGTGTGAAACATGTGTTACGCTGTACTGTCTGTTTATATAATTCAGTCGTTTAGGACAATAATTACTGGCGTTGAATTGTTTTATAATACGCCTTGGTTGGCCCACCAATAAACCCTGTTACAACTGGTCACCGGCTCAAAAATAATCCCAGAGCGACCCTGGAAATATAACTTATTAGTACACCTTTTTTGGGTGGGTTCTATAACTGGTGTTGTCCTAGCTAACAGCTGTAGGCGTCACCTTCGCCGGTAACTTTTACTCCTTCGTTTCTGTTCCAAAATTCACGTCAGCAGATTGCAGCCTAGTTGACTTTCGTCTGCTCACGGCAGTTCTCAGAAAGAGCACGGATATCGCCTTCATAGGTTCACAGGTTGTTACGGCAGATAGAAAAGTGTTGGTCTAGACGTTTCTGTCTATGTGTTGGTCGGTTGAAAATTGCGTTGGACGATCCATAGTTGTAAATGAAAAGTCAATGGAAATAAATGAAAAGAAACCTCAACGAAGCTGCTGCTTGCAGTCGTATTAGCAAAAAACACTGAAACATCATTCAGTTAGATAAGCGCATTTAATGACCTTCTGGACTAGACTAGGATTGTTGTATAACAGGCAGTCTCATTTGAGAGTAGTATTGCGCGTGGATTCGAGAATTAAAGAACAGGTGTCAACGCCAGGAAGACGGTGAACCAGAAGCAACTATCGGGATAGAGTGTACGCACTATGGGCAACGTGCCACCAGGGCGAATGATAGTACACTGCTGCCCAATATGTGTGAATACACATCAGTCGAGTAAACTAGTGTACGTATTCATGGTCCTATGTTTTAACGTAACTTATATGGGATTTCATGCAGTGAACAACTTCGCAAGTCAAAAGTCTTTAGCGATCACAACAGAATGAGGGTTAGGACACTTGTAGCGTAGGTTGTCTTTCACATACGTGCTGATCAAGTAAGATGTTAAATCTCTCACCCGGTTCAGCTGTGACTACAGATTTGGGCAGTGCATTCCGGTGTGAACAGATCCCAACTGTAAATTAGTTCTCTCTGAATAATTTTAGCCAGTGATCTCTTAGACATTAATTCTAGTTTAACGAGAGTAGGTTTGCCAATGGACGATGCGCAGTGTGGATTACTTTATGAATAAGAATCAGGTCTGTCTTGAGGTGTTTATAATTTTGAAATCTTCATTTTTTTTGGCTCTGTTGCGAACGCAGTCAGACAGCTTCAATCCAGGACAGGAGCCTTATTCCGAAGAGTGCTTACTAGAGTTGATAAAAGAAAGACCGTTCCAGTTTACAAGGAAATAAAAAAAAACCTGAATAACAATCCTGAGTTGTTTTAGTTCAGCGTTTGGGCAGGACGATTTGGTCATATCTTTCAGAATAAAGCACATCGAGTAGTTAAGTTATACGTAATTTCAGACCCTTGCTGACAAACATGAAGTCAGTAGGCTGAATATCTTGATAATTACTGTCAACTTTAAATATAATAATGATGTACCTTCTAAGGTTAGTTAACTCCAACAACTAGTATCTGGGTAGAGATAGCGGATCTGTGAAGGGCAACATTGGCGAAAGCGAACAAGTAACCGAAGTTCACTACAGGAGAGACGGTAAATCAAAAGAACAGCAAACTAATTTGTAAACCTCTTCCATTTCCACCGACTTTTCGGACAGCTCTTTTCGATAATAAGCACTCGAAGTTTACTGTTGTTACATTTTTTCCATAATACACATTATTGCCACGGTACGGAGTTAAACTCAACTGCGTGGGGCGACCGAGTTGGCTACTGTGCTCTTGTCCTCACATTGGATCTGAGCAAATCACCTAATAGAAGCGGTCAGCCCCGTTACATTGAAAGCAGTGCACAAGGCGTTCGTTTGTCTTGAGAAGAGACAGTTTTTGCCCATTAATTCAGACCAATAACCTGAAGATAAGAATTTCCCGAACAAGTCGAATTCAGGAATTTTATTGAAACATTTACACCACATTTTCGACTTGAGATAAAATGTCTGACCTGACTGATAAATCCACAACGCCTAGTTACCGGCTAAAATAAAGAGTTGACAGCTATGCTTCAAAAAGAAGGGGAAATCTGAACGTTACTCGTAAACGCTGAAACTGAGCGTCTGAAAATGATGACTCGGTCGAGCCTGATGGGTGGACGATGGTGAACATACATGCTAATGGAAAAATATAACGAGTAAACCTCAAGTCTACAGCTTTTTCCCACAAAGAGTATCTAAAACTCAATCGGACTGAGAAAGCTGTGATTCGATGTGACTGGTGCTCATCTTATCTCAGTAAAACTCTCGACTACTAAGTATTCACTATATTACCCAGTTAGTTAAACGAATCCTGTGATTTTGACTTGACTAAAACACCTTGCTTCCGGAATCGTTCACTGGGGTTAACGGCAAGGGTGTCCCCATAGATTTTCCAGTCGGCCCTTTTCAAAAAAAAGCACTAGACTCGAGTTTCGCTCTCATTAGAGCAGCTCTTCAGTAGTGCATATCCATGAACAGCGTGGCCGTGGTTCTAGTCCCGGCAGTGGCGAGGATATGCACTACCCCACGTGTAACCCTAGTCTGGACAGTCAGTTGGTCAGTTAGACATGTGTGCGACGATGGAATTGCATGTGCACACGTAAAGTTTGGCCATCGGGCTTGTCCGAGCTGTCGATTGGATGACCTGTTATCATTGGTCAAGAAGGATGAGGAACCGGGTAAGGAATTGACCTTAAACGTTCAAGTGTGCATATCATTCGAAATGTAATACTGGGAAGGTCAGCCATTCAGTTTTAGAACACAGTGGACTGGTGTGTGGCTTCAAAAGATCGTCCTATACAGTTTTTAGATGTGACCCAATTGTGAGAAGTCAGGGCTTCGGCTGGATTCGAACCAGAAACACCGTGCCCAAACTCGGCAAACGTTGTACCTGCTGAGGTACGAAGCTACACCAAGAGCTCGGAACTTTCACATTTGGACTCGGTTACCTACTCCTCTCACTGTCTCATATGGAATCCACATTTACAATTTGTTGAGTTTTATTTGAATTTGTTTTCAACAATGAAACGTGTTTCTTTGCATACGTGATACTTTATTAACTGAAATCCAACAGTATACTCACATGAGATTCTTACTCACGTGACGTTGGTTGGCACCGCTTACCAACCAGCTGATTGGTGGCTCGGCTTGTAAAATACTGTTAATCATTTTTACCTTTATGACATATTGTATTTAATGTCATTCATAGAAGCTTCCATTTTTCACACAGCATTCAATCGAACAATTTATTCAAAATTGCAAAAGTTGCTTTCCCACAGGTTAACCGGAAGCTTACCCATCTAACTCCTGTCACACTGTACGCGTGTCCGGCAATCAAACCATTTTCCATTTTCGCCTCGATAACTTGCGACTGTTAAGAATAAAAGAAAAAAATAGCCATTTACAATAATCAACGTGATTCCTTAATAAATGTGGATTTTAGTTTGTGGTAAACCCATGGACAGTGGTACATTCTCATTGGATTGACCAACAATAGACTGGCCACACAGTCATGCAATTTGGAACGACTTTGGATGGACGGATTTTAGGTGGGTGCTTCTGAAAATATCGGTAGTTTAGAAGATAGAAACCTTTTGTCACAATGAGTAGCAATGATTAATATGCTGTTAGTATAGCTCCACATGATCGACTAGCTTTGATCGAGCTGACAGTAAAAGATGTGTGTGTCATTGAAAGTTTACACCGCAGCGCAAAAATAGGGTCTCAGGACTGACATCCGTCTTCGTTTCCACTGGATTATTTTGAGACAGCAGTAACAGAAATATGTCACATTGTATATCCTGATAGATGTTTGTATTTTTGTGTGAAGTTCAAAATCATTCTTTATGCAGTCGACTAGATAGCAAATTAGCTGTGTTGGGTTGATGTGGTGGGTTGCGCAAATTAAGGTAGATCAGAAGCTTCGAGGCTATAGATACGTTCACAACGGATAAAGTGGATTTAAACAATCGCTGAACCCATATGACTCTGGAGCTGATAGGTTTGCAGCCTTGTTAAATTTACGTAAAAATGTGCCTAACTCAACCAGTTGGCAACCACTTCTAACAAAAATTACTGCCGTTACGTCCCACAAACGGTATGTGTTCATGGATAACAAGCTCGCCGTCCGCTCTGAATGGCATGAAATCGGGTGTAGCCGTTAATTACTATCAAAAAGCTTTATCAGCAGAACATTCAGCTTTATATTGTTTGGTAATATCCTAATATTTCCTGTCAGTGATAAGTCTAGCGCTAACAGAAAAACATTGATTTAACCCCCAAAACTATTTTGGGTATGCTTTGAAATTTTCTAAAATTATAAACTATGTTAAATGGGCACAAAAACAGTTGAGTCATGTGTACCTACATTTTTTGATAGACAATAAAAGTTGATAGGCCGGTGAGGTCAGAGTGACGGACAAGTCAAGTTAACACTTCTGAGGGAATATTCAATAAAACTTGGGGTTAGCAGAAGAATTATGATTGCCGTAAACCCAATCTATTTTTTCCGGTTGCAACGGGTCCAATGGTTCACAACCAATAGTTCATCACGATAACGATGCTGTTTGCCGTGTTTATTAGTAGCTTCACGTTTTTAACCTGGACCATGTTCTATCCAGTTTCACAAAACGATAACGCAGCTGACCATATAATTATTGTTCACAATGGAAAAGTAACGTTAAACAGTATTGGGCTTTTTCTCGCACTATTGTATGATTGCTAACAAAATGGAAAAACCCGAGGTGGCTGAAACTGTGAGTAATACAGCCTGCTATTGAAGTTGTGTTTTTCTCAATCTATCCATTTAAAAACTTATCAGTTTGATATACAATGGCCGTTACATGAGATCTCTATTCGTGCAGCCCGTTGGTAGGCGGAGTTGACCGTCAAGTATAATTCCGCCAAAGCTACTCTTACCTGAGACTGATTGTTTGTCATTTAATTTAATGTATTTTTGGCCCTTTTACAGTCATGCTCATCGTTTTTATCTCACGATGACCACGTTTAACTGATGAGCATCAGCTTTTAGCTATTTTCCATCAATCTTGACCTATATTAGACACTCATTAGACGAGCGTGCAAATGTCCTGCGTTTGATCTACGTCACGGCCAATTGATTGGAACGTGTAAGCCGGGCGCAAGACGCTGGTGTGGACACACAGATACCGTTATCTTCTAGCGTCCGACTAGTTTATCTGGTATTGTACATATACGGTAACAACCGGCTGACGGCAAACAAAATCCAAGCTACAATTTGCTTGTGTCTTAATTGAGATTTATTCCATGGTCGATCGCACAGTGAACTCACAGTAAGGAAAAAGTCACCAAAAATAACGCAAGCAAGAAACCTGTGAACACTAGTTAAAAAGTAGTGAACATGTGCTAAAAAGCAGTAATTATGAGCTGGAACAACAAAACCTGTAATCCGAAGTGCCTCGATCCTGATTGGCTGTTCTATTCTTACTCCTCTTACCGCCTTTCTAATGGGCGTTTGATTTGAAAACAACCATGTTCGCTTTGTCGGCCAACATTGTTGTTTATAATCAGTGCAAAATGTGTTAGGAATGTGCATTCTTGATACTTCTAATAAACAAAATTCATTAAACACGTGTGCGTCGCCACTGGATGGAATGAAGTAAAGTTATTTGCTTTTTATCGTATGTAATTACGCTGAAAAGTACTTTCCATAGCTTACATCAATACTGCATCCCATCAAACAACACCTCTTTTCGTAAAGAAGCATCATTTGAAGTAAATCTTTCGGTCGATTTTTCGGATCCAACTGGAGCGTTTCACATACTCCACCAGTCAAATCTTCCATAGCTTCACTTTGTGTCCCACCGGATAGGTTGTTATAACATCCGTTAATCCTACACCAGGCAAGCACAATAAAATTTGTATGAATATGCGGTAGTATCATGCGGAAATTCACAAACATCGCAAATTATCGTCCCTTATTCTCCCCAACCTCGTTTCAAAATCTACCGTTCGAATTTTAACACGATCGTTTGGTGTGGAACTGTAAAATGTGTTAATAACGTAGGACACACGCAGTACCCTAGCAGTCAAGCAATTTCAGTGGTAGTTGTGGTGACCTAAATGAAAGACTGGTTCATAGGTCAGCAACAGACATAAATCAGAACGGCAAACCTGATTGGCAGACCGTCAGTATGTTTCAATCCAACAAGAGCTAAACCTCAGTGGAACGTTTGGTTTTGAAACGAATTGACCGAAAAGTCTGATTACGAAAGCTGCAAGTACATGCGTGTGGTGTTTAATCTCTTCAAACCAACTCTTTAGCGGCTTATCGATAAAATCACGAAGTCACATGAATGATAAATGTAGTGGTAACAACATCAACCAACATCAGCTTGTCCTAGTCATTTTTAACGGGACGGTGACATTTTAGATGGGCAGATTACGTTAGTAACTCGCTGATGATTAAAAATCCCCAGGGTAGTCATAAAGACGATGGTGCAGCGAACAAGCTCGTTCTCGGTTACTCATCATCATGCCAGTAACGTAACATTTTTAGCAAACAGAGTTGCCAAGGCGAAACAGACAAAAACAAGTAACACATTCAAGGAGATAGGACACGTCATATGCGACACGGAGATAACGTTTTGATACGATTTCGTCGTTCACTCGTGGTTTACTAGAACCACGGATCTTTCGTAGGAATAACTAGTCAACACAGAGTACAGCTGAATACCATGTATTCTCGTGATAACTTAACTTATCCAGCCGAACAGACCCAGTTAATCCACAGCCATTTCTAAATGTCGAAGTTTGTCCAGCTTTTAACACAATCTGTTCATTCCCAGGATGTCCCTGTCACACTATTTCAACAGCTAGCTGACAAACTGCGTAGCCACTTGTTTCTTTGTGGATTCCATTCAAAATATATTGCTACTGCCTACGTTCAAACCAAACTGTGCATGTCTTCTCGTACAAAACGTAGCTTCTTAATAGTAGTCTAACAGAATAAACGTAAGCCTTAGAATGGCAACAACAATCGGGCCGCATCATGTGAGAAACACTGAAACAAACATATAATTAAGGTTCATCAATAATGTGGTCACTGCTTCTATTATCAAAGATAATCTAGCTGTTTACGTACTTTGCATAAGCTTTTTCCAGCAATGCGGACCAGAACTCCGAGTCGTCTGCTGAATGCATAAATGCTAGCCGCGTTGTGCCGCGATATACAGGCAAACGATCGTCAACCAATACTTCGACCCACTGCCCAAACCGCCAAAAGCGCACACGAAACACACCAACATAAGTTTGTTGGTCCTGAAGCGTCTGCTCCTTGGGAACCACGTGATCGAATAGTTGTGGATAACTCGAGATTGAAGAGACAACAGCCAGCAACCAACAGTCACCTTTTTTGAGATGTAAACGAGGAAGATTTAATGATAGGTGGTATAAAATACAATACTGAATGGCAATTTTACTAGGACTAAATGTCGAACATTCTCAGCGCATCGAAGGCCGAAGCAAATCAGGCAAATTGCAATACTCTACGTTTTAATCATCTCGGGTGGCCTTCCACAGGAGTGTTGTGGTCGATTACAACACCTCTGAGGAAGGTCACCCAAGGTGGTTAGAACGTACAGTATTACAACTTGCTCATAGCGTTATGCTATTCTCAATCCATTTATCAATAACGTGTTAAACACGACACCTGAACTGTTTGACTTCAGCCGTACTAAATGTGATGCGGATATCTTACAGCAAATCAGACAAGCCCTAGTTTCAGTCGCCAATCCTGGTCTCTCTAAATCCAGCTGGTATGTCGTACAATTCGTTGATATCTACATAATCAAGCGACGGTTCTCGGAACTTACAGGATCAACGGCAGTAACGATTGAATATTTCATCTCAAATCTCAAACTATTCATTGCGGTAAGTTGAAGATTCTACCAAATCTACCTGGTGATGTCGGTCTGATTTTCATTCTAGTATTCCTCTCTGTTTATACTAATGAAGTGTTTGGGAACCACGGAGGCCAATAACCGGAACAAGTGATTTGCTGGTGGAGTGAATGGAACTGTGTCCCATTAGCGCAACCACTTGGGAAACAATAAGTACACGTTCTTGGATTGCTTCGATCACGGGGAATGACACGTACGACTATTTTTGTACGATGGTGGTTTCCCATAGACACAAGGATTGTGTTGATACAATCCAACCTAAGTTCTGACGTTGGAATTTGAGTCAAGTTGAACTATGCCATCTTATAAGTGGAAATGTAAACCCCCTTTTAGTTTGTGGACAAAGATTGCATAATAGCTAAAAATACACATTAAATTGTAAACTGAGGTATTGCGCACACTGCATAAGGCCAATTAAAAACGGGTTCAATATTAAGTGTTTGGGGAAAAAATTTCTCAGTCAAATATCACCTATCTTTATTCGTAAGATCCACGGCATTCAGACAACATGCTCCGACACGTTTATTTGCGATTAAACTTGGAAAATGACACCACAAAGTTTGTCTTTACATGAACCCCTTGGTGCCATGCTTTGATGGTTCAGCTGTACACGAATATACCTCCCCTCCTTTCTTATCAACTGCTTCTAATGAATTGCCGAATAACAGCAGCCTCTCCGTCGTTTGTTAACTCCTCGTTAGGAATTGCACCTTTGTAGTTCATCACGTACTCCTTGGTGTCATGGCGTCTTTCGATTCGTATAGTAGACCAACTCTGCTGGCCATCGTCGTATCCCAGCTATCTTCATCAATGTGTTTTATACAAACGGAGACCTACAGAATGCAAGGTACTGTGCAGTTACAGAAAGTTTGATTGCACTCACAGCCCCTCTCATCCAAAGACATGTTTCTAGAACACTTATAATAATAGCAGTGACCTTGGTCGATGTGTTCGTGACACTTGTCACAATGACAATTCTGAGAAGGCGCTTGTGATGTGTCACTTTGAGATCACTCGTAAGCTCTCGATTGGTTAAATACAAGCTTCCAGTGATAGCCTGGGTGAGGAAAACCAGTTTGACGTCGGTGTGTCCTCGGGTCTCTGAATGGCAGTTTGTGCTATCAAGAAACAATGCATGATGTACCAACACTTTCAGCGTCTGACCCGGGGTAGCAATCAGAAGCCAATGATAGATTAGTTAGACTTATTCAGTTCGTTCGCGGTTAGGAGCATCAATCTTCTTTGCCTACTGCGTCTCAAAATTCGTGCACGAGGTCAGTTTAGCTACACTGTAATGGGGTTGCTTTTTATGTTTTACTGAAAAGTATGTTGTAGGAATAGAGCCTATGAAGAGAGGATGATGTTGAATGAAACGTTCTGTTATAAAGAGCCAGACTGTGTATCTTAATTTGCCTTGAATCGTCGAGTCCAAATGCTCCAGTTTTTAAAGAGTCGCCTTTGTCAAAGAATGGTGGAAATGCGAAGATCTGAGTGTACTCACATTTAGAAATCTGTTTCAAAGCGTTATGAAGTGGCTGAACTAATAACTGTTAATACAGTTGCTTCATCGGATGTATCTTAGTCAAGGAAAAACACACTCGTATGCTCCGAGATTGACATTGACGTGCTGACGAGCCCCGAGTAGCTATGTCGCTCCGTAAGCTGTTCGTCGTAGTGGTTAAGTGAACTGCCGAATGAGCACAACTGTCTCCAATTAACACTCAAATAACTTCATGGACACCGATGCTTTCTTGGCTAATTGGAACTACTCTGTGAACTAATCAGGTGTAGGTTCGGACGTTTTAGTTTCTGCCGATAACAGCTCATTTTCCGAATACTTTTCGTGTTTGTCAAATACTTACATCAAAGGCAAAAATATAAAATGGTATATCCTAGCAGAGGTCCAGCTCTCAAGAGTCTTGCCTTCGGATGGAATCAAATCAGCGGCAGAAACGGCATGCTCAGGAGCAGCAAACGCATTGCCACGTGAGCTAAGATGTACCGAGAAGTGAGAAACTTTGCATTTGGACCCAGTAAACCATCCAACGCACTGTCCTATAAAATCCACCAAATGATCTAACAACTGACTTATTGGTAACACAAGTTCAGGACTCAGTAGTTGCCTTGATGGATTGGGGTGACTTTTTTGAGAAATCCTGTACGCCGGTAGCCAGCAGATCAAGCGTCGTTTGCGTTCATCACAACTGGACCGGCGTGATTTTAGGTGTTGTCGCAATGCATTTTGGGTGCATCCAATAAATCGAAAATCACCTATACGATGCCAGGTAAATAAGCTGTTTGATTTTACCAGAAACGTTTTTCCTGTTTAGCTGCCAATTTTACCACTCTGCCCGAACTCGTAAATCACTCTCGTGTTCTCACGTATAACCTGCCAAAAACCAAATCAGATAATAGCCGCAAGCTCATTCATTGGTTGTTATCGTAAAATGCTGACTGGTTCACTTTGTTGAATGCACCGGTCATATGGCCTGCAATATCATAGGCTAGGCATTAATCATTCGTGGGCGGGTGAGCCAGTCAACCAATGACTCATGTCTTCGATGGGCTACTCATTGTTTCGATTGATTAGTGCAAATTTCGTCACAATTATCATGAAATGTTTGTAGCAAAATGACATAAGAACAGTATCATGTAATTCCTTTGGTGTGTTCTGAATGGACACTAAGGACGACAGATTGACAAACATACACAGTAAATGGGCTGTTCCTCACTGGGGATCAGTATGACTTGTGTTGATTTGTGTGGTGGTTTATACAGGTAATTTACATATCTAACCGAATATCTATAACTAACAGGCACACGACACCAGCCTTCCATATACACGCTTATACAACCGTATGCCTCGTCGCATGTAAACACTCAAGTATGTTGTAGCTCAGTATGACTTAGCCCAGTTCACTGGTGAATACATACTGGTTTCGAACACATTATCGTCCAACTGCCTACCAACAAACCAATTACCATTATTTCCACCATAATGCCCTATTGGTGGATGTAACTGTTAGCTATTCGAGGTTACCTTGTCTTGGCAGCTTGTTCGGTGGGTCACTTGGTGGGCATCAAAGACAGTGCGACAGTCCGATAATGGAGCCTTAATATCACTGTTCCAAGTTCCTGGCGTGGTTTCCTGGCTCATATTTCAGAGCAAATGTCAAGTAGGGGCAAGCAGTTTTTGAATTTCCTTTGGGTTCAGCCAAAACCTTGAATTTTTACACGAATTTCTTCAAGACTAAGAAGTCTTCTAAACCGCGCAATGGTGACGCAATTACTACATACTTTCAACGCGTTCAGAACAGTACTTTAAAAACTGAAAAGCAGATTAAATGTCATTAGACCATGTCAAACGATTAAGGTTTCTAAACAACCGTGGTGTAAATACTAAAGGTGCCAGTCAGACATTTGAGGGATGCCTGAATTGGGAATCCATGCGCACTTGCTTCACATGGCTATGGGTAGTAACTCAAACGTGAACGGTGTCCTGAGATGTAAACTCTGGCCGCCGTTACGGCATGGTTTGTATAGCTGTCTAATCTGAACAATCATTTCTGCCACAGGTAAAACTAGACAGCAGTTTTGGGTGGTTGGTAGAAACGTGGAAACACCTACCTGCGGTCAGCTAAGTGGTCCGCATTGGTTA
Source organism: Paragonimus heterotremus (assembly GCA_013368495.1). Lineage (NCBI taxonomy): Eukaryota > Metazoa > Platyhelminthes > Trematoda > Plagiorchiida > Troglotrematidae > Paragonimus > Paragonimus heterotremus. Next base: position 68,877 of record LUCH01000784.1, read on the forward strand.
AATGGGGCTGTGATTCTGTTTTCAGTATATTGTATCATACCGATCATGGGTGGCGCGTATTTAATCTGTAACGAAAGACGCCTAACATTCCGACCAACATATTTCACTGCACAACGGCAGCAGAATATGCGCACAAGCACAGATTGGTTGTGAGCAAGTAGTCTGGCTTCCAGAATCTGTCTCAGCATAAAGGATATGATAAACGAGGAACTTAGTGGCACAACTAGAAATGTACATCCAGCAGTCTGTTAAAGGCAGGTGTTTAGTTTCGCTATTGAATTCTAGCCCTTAAAAGGTGGACAGATTATGTGATTCGGTAATGTTTTCCACAAGCAGTCATTTTGGACATCTTGTAACTGTGTGATGGTTACCCTTATTCTGTGGTCTGTGAAGATTATCATGTTGTCCTTGTTTCTTTTGACTTGCTGAGAATGTTCTGGAAACTTCTGACACGTTAGAGTGATACTTTCAAGTGGTAAATCACTATATAATTGCCGCTTTACTTCAACGCTCTTATCCTAACTTGACTTGGACCAGAACGAATACCCTAGAGACAAATGAAAAAAGACGCCAAAAGCGTGATCGATCACTATCTTTAATTCTTATGACCAAACCGATTGTTTCCAGATAGTTAATGAAATGTAAGAGAGGCAGTCAAATTAGGCCAGAAACAGACACCATCCGCGTTATCAAATAAAGCACATGTGATAACGTCTAACTTGTTCAACTTTCTGTTGAGTATTCGGCCATACTTAAAATAATTTCCGTGGGCAGAATAACAAAACAAATTTAATGAGCATACTGCTTCATTTTTATAGGCAAGTTCTTTCTGCAATCAAAATTGTGACTTACCGACGGAACCCTGTTCAATATCAAACCGACTGGCACCACCCACGAAAAATTCTGCCCTGGGATTGATTTCCTAAGGGTGAGAAGTATAGTTTTTTTGTATATTTAAAAATACTGATGTCACTGTAAATTGTTCACCAATCTGTTAATTTTTGGTCCTGTAGAAAGCATTTCGATATAACAAAGCTTAACAGTAATGTAGTTTCGTAACACCTTGTCCTCAGTTGCACACCGAAACATAACTGACACCATGACGTCAACGGTTGTGTCTCTGTAAATAAATAGGATAAAAATTTACACAAAGTACTACCCACTGAAAATACACGCCGTCTTCCGGAAATTGTCAGAGAATGTTAAGCGAAATGTTGAGCCAGGCAACATTTTTTTGTGCTGGGTAGATAACGAAGTGTCATCACTAATTCAACTACTATATCTGTCAGATCAAGCATCATACTAATTTTTAAACCTGTTGAATATCTTTCAGGTTTACGGTTGGTCGAAACACGTTATTGATTGTTGGCTTAAGTTTCGACGTTTGTTATTTGTAATCTGTAGTAACTTCGCTTTGTTATTTAAGATCGTTTGATCTGAGTTGCACTCTACCATACTGGTCGTACTGTTACTATGCTAAATTCAATGAGCACTTTAAAAAGTTTGCTAATCACGCACCGCTCGAACAAGTATCTGGTCAATTTCTCGTATCATTCTGGCTGACTGCGTGGTTTCTGTTCAGTTCATCATCGGTAGTGAATCTTTAAACAGAACTGTCGCTCACACTCGTTTAACATTCTCCATGATGTACCAATATATCTGTATCTAGTGGCCACACTACACAACTGGTTGTAAAGTTTCTTGCTTGTCCAATTGATAGGACAGTAACAGGTCCTCACTGGCCTGCACGTTAGTTTGGCAACACACGTAAAGCAGTGAGTGGTTTAAAGAACCAGTATTTAGCAACCATCTTCGTTACTTTTCTCTCCCCTATATTCTATTCTTCCCACAATGTTGCAAGCGTAGAATGTGCTCACCGTGTTTCTGTGAAATATTTTTCTTATAAGTAATGTGTCCATTGAATGCATGTCTGCTCACTTACGAGGTTACGAAGATAGTTTACTGCCACTGTCATTGTCCAGTTACCAGTGCCTATTGTGTTAAAAGTCCAGTTTATATTCAACATTTTATCGGCAAATCAGGGAATGGAATGTTTGAAACGTTAATTTACGATTCACGGGAAACTGTCCATAAATACATTCAATTGCCTCGTTGGTTGTCTTTTAACTCAATAAATATTGATGCTTCATTCTATGTATTTTGTTGCATCGTAAATACGATACTCAAGATTCGATAATGTTTTGGTTCTCTTAATAAAGTCCGACAGTGTCTTAATATTTGGGGAGGCAGATTTAGAAAGTACATCGGTGGTGTCATTTTGTTAATTCAAGTATTATTCAAGTAATATGTGGCGGTTTAAAACTGTTCTTAACAGATCACGTGCACCGATCGCGCATTTCAAATATAATAGCTTTAAACACAACATGAACTCTGGAAAAGATGGTGACAGCAAAACTTTCGACCTCAAGGACATGTTACTGGTAACGTATAAGTAGTATGGAATCTAACGGAGATAGCAACTCCAGTAATCAGAAAGTCCCGCATAGACCTTAGTTTCGCTTTTGATAGGGCACTTTAATGGTACGCATTCGCGTCACAACCGGGATTACAATTCCACCTACACTTTGGTGACACCGTCGTGCTGACTAATTTTCACCGAAGTCAAATTAAGCACTACCGTAATAAACGGTCCAGAAACTTTAAAACTTTCTGTGATTTTAACATGGCAGAAGTCCTAGTGTAAGACATTTTTGGAGGTCAAAATTCCTCTCGATTCAACTTGTCACACTCTTCCTCGTGACCCTATCTAACTGGATGCCTGTTATTGTTATTCTCACAACCCACGTCTAATTCTACTAATTTCTCCACCCTGCCTCTCACATTCATTGAAACTCACTCACCAACCCACAAACCTATTGTAGTCTGTCAGTCTCACCCTCCCCACCCCTGCGAATACGGCCTTCATGTGGGTTGCCGTGAGACTGTCGCTGATTAATCAGTCTGCCTCGAAGGCCGGCTATTTAGACACACATTAGACCGATGCGACCGCATTTCGTCGGTTCGTCATTGCCTGTCGGTCACCTGTGCTTGTACTTTTCGTGCCTTTCGGACCTTAGAAGGCCTGTTCCGGACAACCACTGTGCCTTATCCCACGAACGCAAACGAAATGAGGTTTGCTTGTAACTGACTGCATTTTTTATGTCAACAGTATCACGTTTCTAGCGTCTTGACGTGGTTCTGATATTTGGAGTCATGGGTTACACGTGCGTCACTCAACGTCCGTCGGAAGAACGTACACCCAGCCTTGAAGTTAATTATCAGAGTTAACGTGGTGATTACTCTGTCTCTCCTCTTGAAGCGTTCGGGCAATCTGAGCACTAATAAAGTATGGGTGTAGCTCAAGGTTTACATATGATAATTCGGTCGTGCTCCATGCGTAGTAAAGAGTGCACTAATCAACACGATTGCCTTACGAAAGCGTGACCAAAGTTTACATCACTACCGCGCCGAACATAAGCATTACAGAGGAAATTAGGTTCGCTTTTATTTCTAGTTTAAGAAAGAAACTGGCTAAAAGTCCCTCTACATACGAAAGTCGTAATCAAACATGACTGGTGTTCAACTTGCTTGCTGCAGATAGTAAAACCACTGCAATTCTTTTCCTAAAACGACTTTATCCATATCCTATTGTAAAACCAGTACTGAGCAATTGAAGCTAAATTCATAAACAACAATGGGATATGAGTGTTGTATCGAGCGTTTTGCTAGCGTTTCAAGCTGTTTGCTTTCACTCGTTCAAATCAATCGCTGTGGAGCCTTGCCACATATAATTTCACTGATCAGCATTCGCTGATTCACAAAAGGTCGTTCCGAATTGACGGTCCCAATGCTGTGCTGTTTACTTCTTGATAACGGTCTAGTCCCTTACCATAACAAAGCGTATCAGAGATTAATTTGCGTTTTTACTGTGGCCATTTTTGCGAAACGAGTTTTGACATTTTATCCGTCCGGAATCACATTCAACTCACACACACTGCTCTCTGAAAGCTGGGTTTTTCTACTTGTCTTAGTTTCACCTTTTGTTGACATAAACCTGGCGATTCTATGAAACTCAAACAGCAAAAATTATACGAGTAATACAATTACAATATTGTCCACCCAAATGTTCTTAAATATTTTATAATAGCCTGTTTAACGGCAACACTGTAATTCTGACAAAGCTGTTTGAAATCAAATGAAATGGATTCAAATTTTGTATTATCGAAGACGAGTTGAACACAAATAAATAAACTAGCTGAATGGCAGCAGGTACAAGTCACAAGTGTAATTATGAACAACGCTCATTACGGCTCAAATTGATGAATATTTCGAATTTGGGCACACTAAACGATTAAAACGAAGGCGACTAAATCAGTCGAATAAGGTTGTGAAAGAGTTGAGTGATTTCTAAGGAGGCAATCGTAGAAAATATAATCTGCAGCGTTACTAAAATGTACAGCCAATTCACCCATCAGTGCAAGTCAGTTTGATTGATCCAAAATTGCCATTACGCTCCAGGGAGATCGAGCCTGTCACTTCTATCCACAACAAATTTAACATTCATGATACAGTTCGCCTCTACCACCAAGCAGTGGTGAGTAGTTCTAGACCATTGTTTAGTAACGTCGACATGTCCAGTTTAATTTGTCACTTGTATCAAATACATGTTCAGAGATATTTGAATCGATTACGCAAATTGATCTTGTACTGATCCCGTGTGCTCTCCTGCTGTTCCTTCGATGTTCGTCACCATTGGCTATCAGCTGTCATGCAATCTGTCAAGTGTAAACGGGTGAACAGTTTTCACATTTTACCCTTTTAAGGCATGCATGACTGTGTGCCTTGATCTTCTTTGTTGTGGATACTTTTCTGAAGACAAACATCTTGAACTGCGATTAATTCGTGCTTTGAACCAAACACCCCAAATTTTTGCCATTACGCTTTAAAGTAATTTCGCGCCAGAACATCAGCTAAAGAATTCAACTGGTGGAAGACTGTTAAGAAACTGCACTGAAACAGAAGTTATTTACTGTAAACCTAGAAACCTTATAACTTAATATGGATCGCCCATAGTGAAGCAGATGCCCAATGTGATGGCTTCTCAGTCGGGGTAGATGATGATCCACGTCTGTCGTTACTTGCTATGCTTAACATACTTCGACAATAACAGTAGGTGATGAAGAGATGGTTCCACCAAACAATCTAGTGGGGACTGATTTGAAAGAGTATTGGATACGTACAAAAGTAGAAAACAAGTGACAGACTTGAAAAGATCCCGAGGTTTCTAAGTTGGAAGGTTAAGAAGAATCGGTCGTGTTCCGATTAACCTATCTGCTTCAATTCTAGCAGACTATGCTGGGTGTTACTGAAATCGTCTTCTGCCGTGTACATCTCAGATGACCGTTTGTTTTTGCCAGCTTCACAATCAGGCTATCGATGAGTACACAATTCTTTACTTATATTACATGAAGGTCGCTGAAATCGGTTCGGATGATGATACAGGTTACATATATCATTGGTATTATTATTTATAAATCACAGCAGCATTGTATTCACACAACTGCTTTTCGTTGAGGAAGTCTTATTTTACATTTCATTCTTAATTCTCTAAACAACACAGATTATCCAAGTGAAACGCTGTAAATTCGTATGAACTGAAATTGGGATGAAATGCATCGGGGGCAGATAGAAGTATTCACAAGAGATCCCTTGTTAAGAAAGCCAAACTTCCAAAGGAGAAGAAGAATGGCTTATGAAAGCAGACGAGACCATGAACCAAGATATTTGTTTCAGATGGTTCTATCTTGTAGTTCTGCTGTTATAGTTATACGCTGGTCACCTGATTCCCTTGTCGTATCGTCACTGGAATAATAACCACATTCTGTGCAAGCATTGAAACAAGATGGAAACCCAACGTCACGTGAGCTGTACTGTTAAGTAGATAAATCTGGAAGATGGCGTATAAAAAATACTAGGCAAGTCGACTAGATAAAAATCCATATACCTTTGGACTGAAACTGCTCAAGCTTTTAGTTTGGATTACAGAGTTCAATATCCTTTAGTTTCATCTGCATCTCTCCAGTCTCTACCTCCCAAAAGCCCCTTCGTATAAATTCCTTAAGTTCACGTTTGATGGTCACCTTTCAAAACTCTGATACTGACAATCGAATTGTCTTTCTGCATTACACAACCCCGACCATTTGCGTGGCGCAGGAGGACTGTCACTTACTGATGTGATTATACAGCAACAGCCAGGAAAACGAGTAATGAATAACACAATCAGGGTATACTGGGGTTATCAAGGGGGCAGGACTATGCAAAAAGTCCATCGAAAATATGTGTCCAGATCCAGTGGCGCATCCACGATTACCTATTCTTTGCTTTCCTTCCTGAAAATGTGGTATGCTTTAGAGGTGGGGAGATCTGAAGTTCGAGGAAGTGTTCAGTATTTGCACGGTTGTTCCGTGAAAACCAAGAACTTGGCCTCAGACGAAGATCAACTAAAGTACTAAACAAAGAACAACTAATTGACATTGGGAAAGACAATCTACATAAAGGCTTAAACTCTAGAATGTAATCTAAGAACAGTAGTCACGATTGTTTCTAGTAACCTTACTAAGACAGGAGAGAATGTATTTTTCAGCGACTGTATATGTACGAATTGGTAGAGTTTAGAATCTAACATGGTCGGACGTGTGGTTGGAAAAACTATGAACTGCAAACCCACTCTTGGAGCAACTTTTCACCTCTGTGATAACACACAAGGGTTCAGATAACGGTTGTAGGTTAGTGAAACTCAAATTCTTACAGATCATATGAAACCGTCAGCTGAACTGGCCAATCGCTATTCTTTAGTGGAAGTGAATGAACTAATTACAGCAGGTTCGCATCGTCTTAAGTTCGACAGCAGGGAACAAGTGCTGACAGTGAAACGGATATAAGTGTTTTACAGATAAGAATCAACGTCACTGCACAAAAGTCCTGTAACACACAAGTAACGACTTATGACGATATTCTGACTGAAATGAGTGGAGAAATACTGTCAAATTTACTCCATTCATTTGCTTACCCATCAACGAACCCACACTACATTATAAATGTATATATTATAAATTTGTCACAATTTTTATTATGAACAAAACTTATGAAATCAGCGTATACATCTTAAAGAATTTATAAGTTTCAATCGCTTCGAACTTTTTCCAAGTATGACATGATTTACTGTTTAACTTCAAGAAGATTGTGAAAGCTAATGAGACTTACTTTGATTAAATGAAATCTAGGTTGTAACAACTATTATTGTTCCATTCTTATCTGTAAGGCTGTCAATGTGTTGTGGTGCAACACAGTGCCGGAGGTTGTACGACAAAACCCCGCCTACATCAAATGCGCAAACGCTTTCGAGAGGATTACAGCACTAAAATTTCCTGTCTGGACTTCTTGTTCTTGTTGCGATCTGACTCAACTTTCGGAAGCATAAGAGTAACAACATCGAGTACTCTTTGGTTGCTCATGAAGAAAAACATTCATATTCCAGGTGAACGCTAGGTTGCGTTCCCAGCTTTTATACCATAAAGTGTTCCACATCATATGGGGTCCAAGGCCACATGCTAGCTTGATCATGAAAGTTTGTCTGATAGATTATCGTTACTACCAAGCCACAGCAAACTTACTGTAATTCGTTTGAAAAAGCATAAATTTCATGCCACACTTTTCGATTGGCACACAAAACAGTGTAGTTAAAGGCACGAGTTGGCCACTAGTGAGATTGGAGCTGTAAAAACTACTCACCCGAGGACGCTTCCATTCCAATTTTCCACGCATCTCCGGGATACCAATCGAACTGTCGTTTGTTGGGAAATCGGGATCTTCCCACAGTTTTCTTTCGCGTTGCAAATGACGAATCAAAGTCTCATATTGCTTGCTTGCTACGCTCATCATTAATTTGTACTGGTGTAGTCAAAATGATTTGCAAGAAAGAAAAATGAGGGCGAATTGTACGTAGAGGATTATTTTGTCGGGTTTTCTTAACTGAGCCAAATCTTACTTAACCCTGGTGTGTCTCTTGCGTCTTAGAGATAGAAATTACTCTACAACTACTGTAAAAATATGTCTCATACATAGCGACTGCTGAGGCCAACATATGTGTGATATTCCCTACGAATGTTCAGATAGCCGAGTCAGACAGTATTTTGTCTAGGTTCTTAGAGAATATGCTACTTTATGGTTGTCGACATTTGCCATTGTGTTTTACAACTGTTTATGCCAAGGAAAAATTGTGGACAGCTGGATAACTCTTCGAATTATGTCAGTTTCAAAAATAAAATTGTTTCATGCTACAACGACCGCCAATTAACTTTTGTGAGGGGTTTGGAAAAATTTCTTCTCCCCAAAATCCCTGAAGCCCTCTCTACGTAATAGTACGCTCTAAATGAACATGAAATCCTGCCTTCCAAAGTGAGACTGTTATATCATTAGCTGGCTAGCATCAATAGTTCGTTTAGCTTCATGTTCCCTACCATAATGACAACAAAAAGTTTGAATTCTCAAACGTTTTTTGTTGGTAAACTATCTGCCTTTGTGTACACTAGTAAAGAAGAGCCAGAATTTGCGATACCATTAATCTTTTTTAACTCATTCTAAGTCTTGAAGGCAAATCTGCTTACCACGAGAATGTAAAACATCACTTTCAGGAAATAGCATTGTTTCGAGTGGATGTCAATATTCTACGTTTCAGACACTTTGAGTAGCCCTCATCGAAAGTTTTGCCCTTTTAATTAGGGAGTAACAAGACCTTTACGCAACTTGATTAAGGAAGTGAAATCAATAGCATTTAACCAATTTGATGGTTTGTTTTGATTAACAAATCATTAACATTTTGTATCCAGCAGGTTTACTCAAACCATTCGCACTCATGACTTTAGGCGATCAATAATCCCAAACATATAGTTCCTTACTATGAATCTATTATCGCAATTGACTGGTATCATTCAGATGATACAATGTTACTCTATCTCTAGCTGGTTAACAGTAGTTCAAACACAATTCATTAAAACAATATAATGAGTATTACAAATTTTCGTAAATAGTTTACTTTGTTGATTCATCAGCTGAATCGGTCATATCACACCGCCAAAACATATTTTACTCTGACCCAGAAAGGTCCAGGAAGGATTAACCGGTTAATTCTAGCTCATAATCTGTGCATCCGTTCAGGTTGGGTTGCAGTAAAGATCTCAGTGATAGAAGAGAATAGTGCCCATATCAGTGAATAGTCGAACTGCTCATCAAACGACTGATGCGACCCAAATATATAGCAGAAAAAGAAACCTGAGATCGTGCGGTGTGCAACACACGGTGAGCATTACCTAGTCTCAGGTATTGCTTTAACCGTTTACGTAACGCTGCAGATAAGCCAATCGAGCAATGCTAACCGGTGTTGTGTACACAAAAAACAATTATTTCGGTCGAAATTGTGTGTGACTGTGACGTTTTGGTCTTTTATAAATGCCACCTTTGTCACCAAAGACAACGCTGATAAATGACTGTTCTCCATAATACTTTATCAGATCACCTAAGAGCTAGAGTCAAGATTGTTTCCAGTAACCTTACTTGAAATCTAATTGTAGCGATCTTCCCTCCATTGATGTATATAGGTCAGATAACTAGATGCTTGTAGAATAACCACAGAACGTCGTCATGTGTGACTCAGTGTCGATATGACCATGATTATCGTGGCGTAATCGTCGTAAATCTTGCTGATGAAAGCCTATGGGTTGAACCCGTGCAGGCTTTTCGTGCAGCCCACAAAGGTCGGTCTAACCACATCAAGCTGGTCAGATAAGAAGGGCCCACCACTGCAGAATGACGTGATATTGGATCCTGACGTCCGATTCTTCGTCCGTACAATAAGTCTGTGCTATCCATGCAGTTGTCTTGTTCACAAGTGTCAACATTAACCTACATTAGCAATCAGATTACCAGTATTAACTCTGCGGATCCACTGGCACTGACAGTAAAACTTAAGTGGTTAACTCATTTTTAAAAAATGATATAGAGAAATGGCATTCTACATGGTGATAGCACTTGTGTTCAAAACCACATTTCAAAAGCTTTGATCCTTCCAAGTTTTTCATTTCCTCAATTAAATCGTCGTTGTCTAACTCGCTGACTACGTATAATCAAACCGTCTCATTAATACAGCAGCTGAAAAACTAACTCAAGAATACCTAATTTCTCTGCTACATGTCTTCTTGAAGCAATAAAAAAATATGAATAAACAGAACCTAACCTCTGAAAGGAATTTTAAACCACACGGCAGAGGGATCTCAATAACCGAACATGATTTATCTACGTTCGGGACAGTTTACAAACAACAGCATAGCTCACATGAGATTACTAACAACTGCGCAAAAATAACTAGCTGGTGTGGCTCCACAATTATTCAGTGAAAAGAACCCTTATTTCGTACACACAGTAACCGTAATTCATACTTGGTCACCATAATCACAGATTGTTGAAATCAGTGGTTTTATTTGAGGAGAGTTAGTTGAAAAGTGAAACTTACTTTGGTGTATCCCTTTTGAGTCAAAGTTTTTGGCACGTATGGGTTGAACTCCATTCGACCTTGCCCCTTCTTTGGTTTTAAAATGTCCACTGTAAGTATGAAATGGGAAAGGGGTGTCATTGCATGTGTCCAGAAATCAAAGCCACATAATCGAACCTAGTGGTTGTCTGAACTGTCCAAATGAATTTATGATGCCTGGGTAACAAAGCCAGTTTCCAAACTCAATATGTTTAACATGGTCTTATAGTTTACTGAACAGCAAAATGTATCACTGTCCATGTAGACTTCTGGCGATAAATGGATAATGTGGTTTGTGACTTTTAGCCCGCACGGATCTGATAAGCTCGGAAGTGATGCAATTTCACCGACATGTGCTGAATGTGTAATCACTTCTACAAAGTAAATAAAGTAATGGTGTTGCACTGGACATCTCAAGTTTACGAGACTTTTTATGAATTTTTCACTCGCTTCCCGTAGGTGACTATTGTGACATTCGTTCATTCAACTTGTAATGGTTTTATAGAACTTTCTTTGATGCCCAACGAGCACTAGACATTCAGTTCACTTATAACTAATTGTCAGAACAACTGACGATTGGCGGAAGTGTAAAGGGAGGACAAAAATCTTATTACTTTACCTGGGGAAATTCGAGGAATAAAATGAGGACTTTTACATTGTAAAGTAATGATGATTTTTTCCACTCATGAACTACGGTCTAGTACACTGCAATGAGTGGGTTGTTTATTCCTGCTTACACCTCCGTTGGTTAGAACTAAGAGAACTTTCTGCAAGGACATTTATTCAAAATACGGTAATGCTGAAAGTGTCGAAATGGGGCAAACAAATGAGAGTATCATATAGAAATGACAACTAACTGAACGATCGATAGTGATTGAAGGTTGTGTACGATATTTACCAGGAAGCCCACAACAGCAGTGAATTTTTCAATACACTGCTCATAAATGATCAGTTGTTTGCTACTGTAGACATTGATTAATGGTTAAGCTATTAATTGTAGTTCCTTCAATAAACCTTAATAGTTGTGTGCAATTTTCTAACGGATTAAACCTCATAAAGAACAAAGAGTCTGATTTCTACCACTGGATGTGAACAAGGTAGATTTTGATGCTATGAACATTCGAAATCCTCGTCAATTTTTGTAAGATGGATTAATTCGAAGTAATAATATTACTCCCTGCTTACTTATGTTCTTGTGTCTATCTGTATAATGAAAGGTAATATGTTGATAACGCTACTCTTCAGTCATGTGACACCTGGCAAAAGCTGTTCATCTTAATGGTTTCTGTAATATTCTTAGATAACTCGCCCGTTCATGCGGTGTGTACAAGCAAAATGTGAAACTGACCATAATCTTCCGCGTAATTTGGCATACAGTAGACAAATCAACCGATTAAAAGACATTGAATTCAACTGGTGCATGTTCGTAAAAATTTCAGTCACTATGAATCACCAAGTAAATGTGCATTTTAGGCTGATTGACCCACATATTCTGTATATCGCCGGTCTCTTCATTACGATGTAGTAGTACGTAGAAGAAATTTAAGCTATCAGTGCGCCTACAAAATCGAGGCTTTAAAACCCTTCCCCTGCAGAGATTTTCAGTATGTGAGTGCTTGCTTGTAAGGAAGGGAATCGCACTGTTACTCACGTAGCTGAATTTAAGCCTTCTTACATGTGAATTCATACTGCAATGATTGTCAATTCAACATCTAACTACACCTAATTACACTGTTTTTTTTCTCTAATTCTTAGATTCGGCGTGGATCAACAATCCTTCACAATATAAATAGCCACGAAGATTATCTGAGTTTCGTAGATAAATGTGGGAGTTTATTTGTATATAAAAAGATATACGTATATACGTAAGCAGGCAAGTAGTTGTGTATATTTACGCACGAAGTCACAGTGAACGCAAAAACAAGTCGTTTACAATGATGTGTATTAACCAATGGTTCATATATTTGGTAAGTAGTAGGCGAATATCTACAGGGATGTTGCTAAATATGTATTTGAGTTGATACGTATTCAGACATATACGACCCTAGACATGTTTATGGCCGAACATGCAGTAATTCAATATTTCTAAAAATGGGCGGATGCCAAGAGCAATAGCAGCATTTTTACCTCAATGAGCATTTTTAACAATATGCATTTCACTGTCATTTTATCACCAGTGCAATTGATAAGATGCTTACCGATATCTAAGACAAAGTTCTAAATAGTGTGATGACTAGAATCACAACCGCCAAAATCGTTATCTTCGTCATACTCCAGAAAAAAGTAACTTCCTCTCTGATCTTCCAGATCATAATAATAATCATCATCATGAACAGAAACATAAGCATTGTCACCAGCATCCACATCCTTATCCCCAATAAATTCCTTCTTCTCCCCTCCCTCCCCCTCGTCCATCTCTTCCTTACCATCACCATCATCACTATCATTGTTATCTGCATCACTACCATCCTCATCGTTATCATCATCATCATCATCATCAACAACAACAACAACAACGTAATCCCCTTTCTATTCCTCCTTCTCCTCATCAGTATCCACCGATTTCTAACAGTGATTACAACCCCAATATACCATATGTCGTGGAGAATGTATGAAAGTTTAGCTTAGTGTGTGGCTGTTTGGTAGCAGGTGGTGGTTACTGTTTGATCGCCATTTTCTGCACCATTGACAGTTTACCATAGGTCTGCTTTTTGTAATGACTACTAACTGCGTCGCCCAAGCTGAATAGATTGCTGACCGAATTATTCACAATGGTGCCGGCTGATTCAATCCAACAACTCAGTTGAAGTAGTGACGGTAGGTTAAATCCATCTTGTGGAACACAGAACTTGTTTTGCATCAGGAAAACAGCACGCCGACCTATAATGACAACAAAAATGGTTGTGACTGTGTGCACCTACCTCAGGCTGCTGTCCACTTTCTGTCTGTTTGCTTAACATCGAATTTTCTTTCGGATAAGGAAGTGTCATTCAACGGCCACGAACACCACCTCAAATCCCAAAGCACCACACTTTTTCCGAATTAACTATTCGTATTTTACAAGTTCAACTTTAAATATTTCACAACGTGACAAACACCATTAACACGCAAACAGCTAAATTGCAACTCACAGAATAGTTGACTCATAAATTGGATTTCACTGTGCGGAGCATTACTTGTCGTATGGCTCACAGGCATATATTCCCGTTTGTGTACACGTTCTGGTACCTTTTCTGAAAGAAATGCCACATCCGAGGCCGTGGCTACTTGCAAACGTACTTTTCTACCATTCAGCAAAACGTCCACGTACTTTCTTTGGTTTGCGTTGTCGTGATCAAATGTCGTGAAGACATTAGAGCGGCTACTATAATCTTTCAATCTGCCTTTGGATCGGCGAAAAACAGGTGTTATTTCACAGCGAACCTCTTTTTGTCCAGAAGTTCCGCATTGCTGCAACATGTGAGTTTGAAATGGACAAGCACGGTCAAAATGCCACTCCCCACAATGACAAAATACTCTTGGCATCCTTGCCGAAATCGGTGTTATTTGCATAGCTCCTGCCTTTCTGATGACACAGTAGTCGTTGATAGTTCCGATAGTACGGTATCTTTCTACCGGTCTAACGTCGCTTTTATGATTTACTAGTCGTTGGCATTCAGTCAGCACAGTTTGCAATGTCATGCATGGGTTTCGTTCCAGCTGTGATAAAATGCTTTTGCGAATATTCTCATCCGATGGTGAATTAAGTCCACACACAAAAATGAGTGTTTTAAACTGCTCCCTGGTAAGAGTCGGTAGCTTGAATTTCTCACATTCACGATTAACCACATCGGCAAATGCCAAAAAATCTTCACATGGCTGCTTATTCAATCGCAAGCAATGTAAACGAGTATTGAACAGTGAGGCACGTTCACTGAATATCCGAGTCAAACACTTTACCGTATCTGGAAAGAAATATTTACGTGGGTTCTTAAACAGAACAGGATTGTCAAACTGAGGTAGCGCAAGTGGAGTGAAAGTGACACTATAAACAACTTCGTTATACTCCCCATATTATTACTACTACTATCCTCACTGTCCTTCCTCTCACCGTCATTTCTATAATCATCATCGTCACCAACGTTATCACTGCCATTTTTGTTGTCTTCACCATCATTTCCCAACGATTTTATCGTCGTCGTTGCCGTCATCACCATCCTCAAAAACATCAGTATTCTCATCGTAATGATAGTCATGGTCACCATTATCACTGCGAGAATAATGGTCACCAGCTTCATTTTCACCGTAATCTTCAACAACATTAGCAGCAGTGGCAGCGGTACTGTTTGATAACTAACTTATGCTCTACGTTTCTTGGCTCGCTTAGCTTATATACATATATATCATGCTAGTTTCGTTGTTTGGGATTGCACTAAGATAACACTGACGGCATTATTATATACTTTCTATTTATGGGTGTTCTGTTACAGACAATTGAGTTCGGTTATTGTTTTTAGTTTTTTAATTAAGCATATCTTTAGATTAGTTGTCTTACCAGTCTCTATAAGAAAGCTCACCTCCGCTCGATATATCCGGCAAACTAAGCTGTTAATCCAAATAAGTCTGCGTTTGGACATAGCCAGCATTAGGACTAACATCGCTTAATCAAAGCATCCGCTTGAATTAGGTTGTGTTCTCAAATGTGACTCTGTATAATGACATCGCTAAATGCTCGAGAAAGCAAGTTGCATCTTAAACACGCGAGTTAACTGCTCAGCTGATCCATCTTGTAACATCTGAGACATCAAGGATGCTCAGGATAACTCAAGACGGACTTCAGACGAGTTACAAAGATAACTTACGGGAATTGACCACAATTACATGTCGTGTGCAAAACAAAGGGGTAGTGACAAACTAACATAACGTTTCTAACGGATTCGTCAAGACGTTGGACACATAAGATATTGAGGTTTTTGAAGAGCCAAAGTTAGTCAATGAATGTCAGTATATTTTGAAATAGTTTAAACAAAAGGTAAAGCGGAAGGTGGTCTGGCTAATTCAGCTAAATGCCTTGTTGATGGTAACATTACGGTAAAGTTATGAGTACCTAGGACAAACAAACGGTGTCAACTGGACGATGTCCCCAGAAAGTATGGCTGGTCCATAACCCAGTCGAAGTTACGTCGCGGTCAACTCAGGTGATACGCAGTAAGGGTTTATAACATGCTCCCGTTTTATGTGGCGTTGTGGTCACCCTGAAGACTCTAATTTGTCCAGTTGTTCTTTAAAGCTCGAAGGACTTAACCAAACACTTCTACTTATAATCTAAAGATCTCTTTAATTCTATGGCCCGTCGATGATTTATGCTACACGTTGCAAATTCCTAACTACAATTAAATGTAGGCTACATAAAAAAACCTGTCACACAGTGGAAGGGATTGCTGCAAATCGAAATCTTCGAACCTATCTTGACAACTTGAACAATACACTTGTTCCGTTTAGTTCTTCCTATTGTAAGGCGACAAACTCTCATCACTGGTTACCACCTTTTAGTATAAAAATAATACCTCCCATAACAGCACTCTTCGAAAAGCATGACAAAGCCAAACATCTCCTTAGACGTAGTTGATCATAATAATCCTTGCAGATGCCCGAACACGTACCCTTCGCATCATGTGTCTCATTTTACTACATCAAAAAATGGAGTCCAGTCCGTCTATCCAGACGCTTCGAATCAACTTTAAATTGCCCCCCATGTAGCGTCTTTCCATCCAGTCCATTCCTACCGTCCCATACACTTCCACCAGAAGAGAAACTCATGTGAGTTATCCAAAGCTAGTTAAATGTCGCTACAAAGTGTGCAAAAAACCAAGACGTAAATAAACCCAGGTGGCCTATAATTCGAACCAAAACAACTCAATCCGACTGCAATCAGAGGGCACACATTCTTTCAGTCAGCTGCTACTCTCGTTCAACTGCCTCCTTGGGAACATTTGTAGCTGCCATACCTCTCAAAAGATGTTGTTCACGAAGGCACAGTTTTCTTATCAACTTTTACTGCATAGCTAATCTGATTTTAACTCCTTTCTGTAAGCTATGTCTCAGCGGTTTTGCACAGTTGCTAGTTTCGCCAACCTAACCATAGCATGTACATGGAATTTCAGAAAACTAGTGACCCTCCTGGAACTGAGTTGCGGTGACATCGCAGTGTAGGACGACATTATCGATACGTCATTTAGTGCTTTGAGGAGAATTCTGGCTGTTGGCCGTTTACATTCTTCATCTGTGATTCCCCTCCGACCTGCTGATATCAGGAGGATTGCCTTGACTCTATGTGTGTGCCGAAACTACACAACCAAAATGACTGACAACCAAGAAACGATAAGCGATGTCAAAATCTAAAGTCAATCATCTTCAGTGAGCTGAAACAGTGCAGAATGACTCGGAAGGGGGCAGGATAATTCTGTTTGAGGAGCTTCTGAGGAAAAGTTATAAAAAAGAATAACTACAAAATTACCTAGTAGAATTCCCCTCACGGTATATTTGAGTATCTGTCGATAACACATCTCATGAAGCTCAGTCCCACCGTAGGAAATTATTATAAGTAATATCTACATACACTAGACTGTCCAGATAAGTTTCCTCACATTAAACCAAGCGGATTGCAACTGATGAGTCTAGAAAACACATTCTCAGGTCAATTGTGAATGTTTTGTCCTTGGTTGACTCAAACAAAACATTCTATGTGTTGCCTTCGTACATTTCTAGCGGAAAATACACCAATTACTTTTTTAGGCTTTTAAGCACATTTTGCAACCTTTTGTTTTGCCAAACTAGAACTGTTCATGTTTTCATCGTTTGGTCTGCACTGTGTCATTTTGCCTTCCCGAACTTCTTAAGGGATCATCTCTAAAACTCGAGACATATTCGGTTATTCTTTTATATACTAAGCCACATTGACTGTAATGCTGAATATCTTCACTGAACTTGGAAGATCATTTCACCACCTCAAAGCTTGATAATGTCCATCTAACACTCAAGATGCTTGACGATTGAAACTTTAATCACATAGGCTGTCAGCACTAAGAGGACCAGGGATCGTTTTATAAATCTGGTGAAATAGTCCGTTATGATCCCATTTACACGGTTACGGCCGGCTTTCAAAAACCGGCCTACTGACATAACAGTTTGCGCAAACCGCAAGTGTCTTGACCCTAAACTTGGCAGTATTACCATTCCAAAACATAATGCCTATATTATTTTATTGAGGCGTTTAAACGGGCCACAGTAATGGCAATTCGATTTTACAATAATCTGCTTTGTTTCTATTCACTAGTGACCTAAAGATAACAATTAACGAACACACTAATCATTTTTTCAACGATAGGAGCACAGGTCTCGAAGAGTGGCTAAGAAGGAGCGTGCTGTAACTAGCACAACTTGTCTACGAGTCAGCGATACACAACGTGTACATGAACTCTTACTTTCCGGTGTTTCTCGTTATTCCTTGTTCGATAACAACTTGCTTACTTTCGAACTTCTTGTGACATCCATATAACACACGGCCTGTGGTCTTCTACATCCGCCTTTACGTCTGTGCGAAACGTGGATTTCATTTAAATCCAGTCGCGGAAATCTAGCTGCACTGCGCTCCGTAAAATACATTTTGCCAAATTATCACAGTGATGCTACTCGTAAGTAGCGTAACGCTGTTTTCAGAATTAGAAGATTCGATTGTGAAAAATCAGTTCCCACACGCTGGAAAGATAGGCGTGAATCCATAACCTTTCACGGTATGTACCCTGCCAACTGAGCTACGGATCTACATTACAACTCATATATTTCAAGTTCGAACTAAGTTATCCAGCCAAAACATTACGATGAAAATCACGCAATACTAACCACCACTTATTGATTACTATCTTTGGGACCACAGTTCCAACGACATCGCACTGGTCCAGTGTGTTTCATTACCACGTTCTGCTGGGTCTCAGCATGAATCTTTGGTCTCCTCTTTTCACATTTCTTAGCTGACAAGTTATAACGCACTTAGTAGCATGCAGATTGTGGTACAGTTTCTCAAATATTTAAGTTTTGGCGGGGACTCAGGCTACATTGTAATGAGTCTAGTGGAACATTCCCTCTGTCTTAGAACAACTGACTGGCTTCATCTTATATTTGCACTTGAGCGTTTCCTGGACGAAAGCACAGAATTTCTAGAGTATTTAGGACATGTGATGATAATTGAGATTTCACTTAGTGTTTTAAAAAACTTTCCTGAATTTTGCATCCCGTCAGAATTGGCGAATTATTACATTGACCTCATCCTAAAAATATTTAACTTTCATGTTTTCCAGCCACCCATCGAAATACGCCCTAATTTCTTAGTCTCTGTGTTGACTGCGATGTGGAAACAAGGTTGGAAGCACGTGACAGACTTCAATAGTGTCGGGATTGTGAGAGACAGTTGAAAAAAGGTGCACGTAATTAGTTTTGCACAGAACCGTAGACGACAGCTAAAAAGATAAACTTTGTTAAGGGATTTATTTTGCTGTATTGCCGCCCTAATTACAACGACTATCTTCTGGGTTCTCATCGCTGCTCACTGATAGACGGTTCACTGCTTGATGGTCCGGCGCTCTGAGAGTGTCGTAGGCGGAATCACGTTAGCCGTTGACCAGTTTCTTTGTTAGTGACCCATAGGTGGGCGTATTCACCGAGTGTTACACCTACTAAGCGTACAGGTTGTGTGGTCAATTTCTGAAATCAGTCTATTCTATGAACAAGGGGATGGATGTGGGTGATTATTGTCAATTAGGATCTTGAAGCGAACAAATTTTTCTTACGTCCATGTGAGTGGCTTTAGCCTCTGCCTTGATCTATGGACCCCGCTAAGTGTGTGACTGGATGGTATATATATATACATATATATATATATATATGTACATTCGATCATTTTTTTCGTAAGTTCTATATATATATATACATAGAACTCACGAAAAAAATGATGGACTGCAAACTAACAGGTAACTCGGAAACGACCTACGACAGAGTTTTCGTATCACAGTGAATCAAACTGTCGTTTCAGTCGTTTGGTTGATTGCTAAAGGTGGCTACTAAAAGCTTTTCTGAATATTCACCCTTAAGAAGAGTGGAAACTGGCCGACGCCTGGAAACAGGGTTAGTCGTCGATAACAGAAGGTATGTCTTTCTTGTAGATGCATCTCGAACCGTCACACAAGCCCCCGTTTAATAACACATCAGATGATAAACTGATCGATTTTGAGATTCTCGTGATTACTGTCGTGCCCTTTAAAATCACATGGATACAGAAAAATGTGTGCTCCGGCGATGTAGTCCGGTGACCAAAGATCTCACCAAAAGTACAATGGAGCACTCTGATTAATATTATCACAATTGGGATTTCAAACGGACTGACAAAGTAAATTTCAACTTATGGAGTAATGAACAAGATGATATCGTAACTGGTTATAGAACCTTCCTAACCTACGATGTGTTCGCAGTTGTGAGTTACATCTCCACCTGTCTAGTCTAACTAGGATATTCGTGTAATTTATGATGACATGATAACTTTGTCAGTAAGGGTGCACCTTAGATTTGAATATCAAAATTGTCGCTTAACTTAAAGTGATTGAATATTGGTTTAAAATATATACATTAGGTAACAGTTGACTGTTGTATAATTTTTAACGTTATATCCTTGTCGGGTGTTTCCAGACCAGAAATTATGGGTCGCTTCAGGTCTGAAAGAGTCATCTTTTGGGTTATTCTTTAATGTCTCTCTAAATGGGATATGTCGTGTTTACCGAGGTTAAAAACTGCATACAAATATGCACTGAACAACTTAACTATTTGCATGTAATTTGTATAAATGTCAGAATAAATACAAAAGGGAAAGATCTTGGAAAAAGGGTAATTTTGAAACAAAATTAAGTCGGTGAACAAACTAAGTTGGGCTTAGACAGCCTCAAAACACTCTCTCCAGTGGTTACAATCCTTGGCCAAACCATTCAACGCTGTAAATGAAAATTGTTATTGTTCTTTGAACATCAGCATGGAAAAAACTACTAGCAAGTTTTCTTGTTTCGAACCAAGGTCATACCATTGTATAACTATACTATCGCGTGCGGTCTAATAGAGAATATACAAACTTCTAATGACTTAACAAAGAGGGAGTCAACATAAGTAAAACGTATCCAAGCCAACGAACTTCACTCAATTAGATCGGCAATATCCGTGCTTCTCAAGAACATGCCGGTAACCCTAGTTATTACTGCTGATGTGTTCTCACCGTAATGCGCTTTGAAGGCGCAACTAGTGAAAGAAAGACACCTTACTACGAGTCAGAACACAAATATCATTCTTATGTTGTTTATCAGATGTATTTTTTTCACCTAATCTCCGCTGAAATTGACGTGCAATGTACGTCCTACTAGAAAATAATCACCTAGCAGTCTTGATTATCGCCTTCAAAAAGGTGGGTTTTGAAATGACTGATAGGGTTAAATAAGAAGAGCAATCGTCTTAGGGTTCGTGAACATTACAAAGAAATAAAACGAACTTTTAGTGATACAGAGAATTAAAGTGAACTGGATATTACAGAAATGATTGGCAAAATGCTGGGGTGAATTACTTTGCTCCACGCGAGTTACAACAAAACCAGTAAACAGATCGATTTTCATGCTATAGTATAATCATTTTTAGGCAGCAACCATCACTTTTAGTCCACAATACTCATTTATTGGCAGTGTCATCATTTCTGTCAGTGACTAATTTGTAGGTGAATATTTTATCACGGTCTTGAGACCAATTTCCACTATAACACACGCAATCTGATCATTTGGAGGTACTCAATATAAAATCCAGTCAGTTAGTGTAATTACTTTAGGGGACTAGACGGGTTTGTCGGGTGCGAGAGCACACTAACTCTTGTACATCCACAGAGTACAAGGACCCACCATTTCACAGAGTTCGAACAACTTGCCTCGGTCTATTGGACCACAGTGTAAATTTACTCCAACGTCGAATCATGTACCCCTATTGAAGAATCAGTATCGTCCAGGAAAGCTGGAGCAGAACATAGTATGACTGGTAAATTCGTAGTGTCCGAGCAAGATAAGAAGAGAGAATGTTCTGTGTAGAATTCAGTTCTGTTTCAAGCTGATAGTAAATCGGTCGTGGAAACTGCTGTGTGTGATCTATTTCTTAACTGTTATATGACTGGGCGAAATGGTTGTAAACGATGGTGGGGAAGTAAACCAAATCCATCATAAGCCTCGTGAAATCAAAAAGGAGTAGTTATCCACGAAGTAACGATTCTAATATTTGTAATATTTGTAACAGTATAATGAACACTATAGAGTTTTGGGCCGCACAAATCAAATCGAACTCTGACTTTTTTTAACATGGTCCACAGCGAAGGTTTGGCAAAAGTAATGTACATGTGTTGTCTGTGTAACTACGACAGAAAAGTGCCAACTGGCATCGCTAAGCTCTTGATACATTCCACTTTAATTTAGGTACCCATAAATCATATAATCAATTCATGTACAGTGTGTGCAGTTGTGTGTATACGAACGCATATTTGTTAAGTATAACTGAAACAGTTTGAGTTACGATGAGCCCTGGATTGCGAAAATGTTGACTCTCATTGCTGATCTATTTGCTGAGGTATAGATCATGTGTGTAATGGTGTGATTGTGCACACTATCAGGTAACGTTGCTTGTTCTTAACCAAGAGACATTTTTGATTCATCAAAACACGACTTCTCTATGTTGCTAATACCAAGTCCCAAAGCGTTTGTTACGGAATCGTCATCAACACTAGTAGCATGGCCTAGAAGTGTCTGAAATGGTTGCAAAATCAGACTCATGTTGGTGACGGCAAAATTTACACGTTTCTGTGTACATAAAAGTTGAGCTACATGACTGCATATGATGTAGTAACCGTGTGCTTATATACAGAGCCTAGTTTGTAACTTAGTTTTACGTGCAGTTCACAAACTTCAAAGTTTTTAAAGTGGTAGCTTCCCAGATTAAATTGGTGTCAGAAACAAACTTTTGTAAGTGCGGCTAGAGAAGACATCAAGGCGTTTAATTTTCTTCCTACACCGTTTTAAAAGCGACCTTTCATAATAGAGAATATGGCGATAAGAAGGCATCATATAAAATTTCGATTAGTTGAACATAAGTAGTTAAAAACATTTTATATTGCTTTTTTATTACTGAATCATTACATGTCTGGCTAGCAGACGAGGCGATAAACAAGTCGAATTGATTGAGTCTTCATATGTGATAGTTCGGTATTGCCCGATGGTTATTCACGCAGTGGTCAACACCGTCGTTCCGTCAAGACGAAAATCTGAGTACATGCTTCGACTGCAGTTGGAATAAGCATTACCTATGTGTTTTGAAGAGAGCGAAACTCGACTTTTCGAAGGGGACCGGCACGAAGGTCGAACCGAAAACGAATGCCCCGATTAATTATGGTTGAAGTTTAATTTGAATGATGAAATTTTAGTGCCAATTGTGTTAAAAAAAACTTATGTTCTCGTGAGTCTGCATTTTGCACATATTTATTTCAGCACGTATACTGTCGATTTAAGGTGGACAATCCCACCAACACTGAGAAAACGGGGACTCATATCGTTACTGTACGTTGTATGTCATCCGTCTTCATAGTTAACCGGACACCTAGTGGCCACGAGTACTCGGGTTTATCTCCATGGGATATTCCAGATTATAATGAGTCACATTAATTCACGTTTGTTGTCTTCTACACTTAACAGGCTCAAGCTACCAATGCGTGTATAGAAACGTTATTAGTCTACTATTCTCATCTACAAAAACTCCCTGGTTGTCGATGTTTAGTGCTGAGAATGTAATATGAAATGCTATCGCCTTCCATTGTCTTTTTAGTTTGAAGTTTGGATTGGAAGCCAACTATTCTACACTTCCAGGATGAAACAGTTTATTTGATCAATGACCACCTGTGATTTCCGATATCTTCAAACTGATAACAAACTTTCCTTGCATGTGCAAACCGTTAGTCAAGAAATCCTGGAAAATTCGTTACGCTGTGATGTTCTATCTTATGACTGTTTAAGAGTATGAAACATTCAAAGCAAGATAGCATGATTTCATCGGATCGTATTGTACAACAAGTTCATACATCCATCAAGAACATAAATAGAATGCACTGCAGGCGAAACATCACAGTCAGTTAGTTCTGAATGTATGACAATGAGGTAAATGGTGGTCAGATAACACGGTTTGTGAGTTTTCATAAGAAGTGTAAACTATAAATGTATATCGACATCATAATCTTTAACTAACAGATGTTTTTAAATAATCAATTTCGTTATTCAGTGGATGTTTTAATGCCTCCCCCTGCTAGCAATGTTTCCTGCTAAGTAATTGTAGTTGTTTCCTCGACTGTAGCAAAACTGTTACATGTAGTGACCGTTAAAAAACATCGGAATTCATTTGGGCTGACAGAGCGGAAATAATTGCTGAAGTATTGTAATTTTCATTACTCAACTGGGTACGTGCATCTGTGCTAAACGTATAACTTATCTCACGCACTGTGAAAGATAGAGAAACTGCAATTTTCTTCCCTAAAAGGTCTAAATGACGGAAAGGTGGGGAAGTCCGCTCTATAAGTAATTCGGTACAGGGTAGTTTGTTTTAAGCTTTTAGCATGTTCACATCTGACGTGAAAGGATTACACAGTTTTGTTGACTTGTGAAAATCGGTGAATGTGTATTCTACGTGTTCTCGTGTTCTAGACACACCGCAACTTGATTTGTGTGATTTTTGAGAAGTTATTGACTGAATTTTTAAACATCATTTTCACGTTTCGCAGTGTAAACCTCATTCATTTAGAGTAAATATGTGTCGCAGTGCCAGTGATAAGGAACCGATCGTCGGTCTACTATTTTGAAGTGTATGACAGTGAGACCTACTTAACGATCTGTTCAGAAAATGAAAAAGTCACATTTGATATATATATATATATAATATTTGAAAATTTCCCCTTAGACAGATATCGGTTCATTTTAGCCCCTAACTTGGAGCAGCAATCGAACTGGTGGTCCGGTAGTCATGAAATGCAGAAAAGGAATAATATGCCGCTTCTCAAAATGGTCGGCCTGCTCTAGTCTACCTACGGATGATTATGTTTATGGTTATGTATAAGGGTTCTTCCAAGCCCCATTTGAAAAAAGTTTGTTTTCAATGTGAATTATGACCCCTTGTTCGGACAAGGATATGTGCAAGTGGGATAAACCTACTAAGAACGAAGAAGGCTCAGAAGTTCCAATGATTGAATTAGATCTGGTCGATAAATCTTCATTACAATAGTTGGTTAAATTACGGAGTGACAATGCTGAATTATTCTTCCTAGTTTTCAGTTTCAATTTTTTGAGTTAAGCATGGTACCAACGTAGGTATTTGTCATTTTCATTCTGACCCTCAGGAACTTATGGTCGAGTGAGGAGATTGTAAAGTGAATGTGCTGACTAGAATAACATTCGGACACGAGTTATTAAATTCATACCAAACGATGTGATTCTATAACGATTTTGTCACTGTTCTATAAACAATGAAGAAACAACCGGTTAGAACTTCTGAACACATCTACCAGGCGTTTGATAATGTAACGAAATTACTGCTACCATGGAGGTCACTAAAAACACTGATACACAAACAATATCTCTGAGTATACTAGCAAACAGTTGGTCTACGCTTTTGTGAGTACGACTGATTGTTCAGTTTGACTCAAAAATATTCTATAACTGTACAAATACAACGGGAAACTTCTAAGTACAAATGATCTTGAAGGTGAGGAACGTTCAATTTTCAAGTGCGACATATCTGTTCTTCCGGAAATACCAACCAACATCAGCAAAACCCGAAAGAACGCTCTGTCTCATTTTAGACCTGCCAAAGGCTTGACGCGAAATTCGCAGTAGAAGACAATGAAAAGTCAGTCAGCGGACTTTACAAAAGTACTCACGGTAATCATTGGGACTTTCTCGTTTCACATCGACTTGTCGTCCAGTATCCAAATAGCCGAAATTGTTGCTCGCAGCTGTCGACCGCTTGGACGTCCCAGACGACTCCGCGTCCGGTGCATATACCTGAAAGTACACACAAACATGCGCTTTCAATCAGCTTGCTGTATCAGTGATTAACGTCCCGAATTATTTATGTATGTTAACGTAACGTCATTGTTAACTCAATCGACCTACGATTGTGATCCTGCCCATTTTGTGTGGTCCAAAGCACGTAAGTTAGCTTTTCCGGTGCAGGGAGTGATTTAAGTAGTCCCACAAGTACTCATGTATGTGCATGGTCTAGAGTTGTCATATGTGTGTAGGTACGTCTGTCTGTGTGAGCACTCTTTCGAGACCAAAACAGACACAAACAAGTATACAGGCGTACAGATCCATCACCGGTTTCTTTTCACATACCTTCAATCAGTGCACAGGGACCGCAAGCACCAGGTTAAGTTATGCAAACATTGATCGCAACAGTTGATGGTGCAGTTAAGTTTTTCGTGCGTTCATGGGTGCATGTACTAGTTTCAAAAACATCAGCGCAGGCAGTGTATGCGTATGTGTATAGATGTGTATTCTATGGGTTGAGTAAGATACACGGCTCCGGAAAAATGATGCCAAAATCACTAGTTTCAGTCTGCAAGTTGGTAGTACACACACGTGTGTAGCTCTCACCGTACCCCATCAAGTCGGAAAAAGTTAACCATTTACTAGTAGGTAAATTCAAGAATGCAAAGAAACAAAAGATGAATGAACCTTTGTTTTGCTGAACAGGGCATATGTAACAAAGAAGCAGTACTGTGAGAACAGCGGTTGGTCTCAGATACCGTTTGTGTTGACCTTGATAATCAAACTATCTACTAAACGACTCACATATCGTTGTCAACACGGCTTTGGCGAAACGTTCTACAGGTGACTGAGTACGATAACTTACGTGAGCTTAAAAGGAAATCCAAAAGGTCGTTATCGTTTATTCAAGACAAAAATAAGCGAGTCTTCATCTTTTCGATCAAAAGGATTTAACATTCTAGCAAACAGTTGTTGAATCCATTCAGTAAGAAGATGCTTCCATATCGGCTTTTGCCTCCGTGAGGTACACCTTACAGAAGAGACGCACTGTTCACTTATATGTCAGCCTCACTAATTAACCGAAACTACTGAAGTTATTTGAGTTACATAAGTTTCCTTGAAAAAAGGTTATTACAAATTTCACCCAAATCACGATCACAAAATGAGTCGTTCACAACGAAGGTTAGTGTGATTGTCTGTTCAACTAAATACTCCCCAAAACTCGAAAATTTGCTTCGGGTTGGTGAAACAACCGACTTTTTCGAAAATTGATAGAATGTTATATTCAATATAGGCTTAGTACAATTCGCATTTCAAAGGAAATCTATAATCTCTTACGCCAAAATAACGAATTTGAACTTCAGGTTATATATGTACTGTTGTGTTTTCGAGAAACCACATTCAGCCACTTACTGCAGCCAGCGCGAAAGCGTATCATCAGATGAAGGACTGTTTTTAGGTAAAGCTGTCTGTAAAGTCAGTAGAATTCAGTTCCATTTTCTTGTTTTGTCTGCTGTCATTCTTATACCGTTCATCTGTTATTACGTTTGATCAGCTGGTCTTAGCTATCTAGCCCCATTACTGTAAAGGTGCGTTCTATCCGGTTGATCTATCTACAGTGTTAGAGTCACTCAGACGCACGGGTGTAACGACCAAGTTTGAGAACATACTGTCAGAACTTTATTCCCATACTTCAGCTCGGGTCAGAGTTCATGGTAAACTGTCTGACAGTTTCAACACCATAAAAGGCGTACGTCGAGGCTGTCCTCGACCATGATGTTTGTCTAATTTTGTGATGAACGATATAATGGGAGATTGTCTCAGGCAACCACAAGATGCCGACGTGGACCTCCTACTTGGTGGAAGGCTAACTGATCTTGACTATGTTGAAGACAAGGTGTTGTTTGTTTGATGCATTCCAAGGAGCACAAACAATGCCGGACACTGCCTCGCACTCTGTTAAATACACCAAAGTACGCTTTGTGGCCTCGAAATGTAAAATGCTTCTGAAACATTGTTGTGATTGTACAGATTTATCGTTAGATAATGAAGTCATGGAGGTTGGTGACCGGTTTATTTATCTGGGAAACTAGATCAGCGGCGGTAACGGTGCAACAAATGAAATAGAATCGTGTATCCCCGAGGCTAGGGCAGTGTTCGCTAATCTGAGACACCTAAGGCGACCGAAAGGCATCTCTCTTATGTTTGAAGGTCGCGCATCTAAGGCAACAGTGAGAGCTGTGTTAATTTACGGTAATGACACTTGGTCGCTCAAGGTAGAAGACGTGAACTGTCTTCAAGTATCTGACCACTGATGTTTGCGACCGGTCGCTCGTATGGGGTGGCCCCGACGAGTAAGCACCGAGGAGGTTAAGAAGCGGGTAGTTGGCACTGATTGTCAAACGAGTTATGTCGTTCAATCCTCACACTTCCACAGATTTAGGTGAATAGATCGCTCACTAAGGAAATCAGCTAGTCGTTTGCCACACCGAACACTGTTCGTCGACGCTGCGGCCGACTGGCACAAGTTGTGAGATGGTCAAATGAAGGTCTGGCGTAGAGGAATGAAATCTTTCATAAAGGGGTAGGCCACTGTAGGTCCAATTCACCTCTCTGGCAGGGGCCTTCGCGAATCACAGATTCAGTGATTGGAGACTTTAGGTGAGATGGTGGCTAATCGAGATTAGTGGTGTGAATGTTGTTGTTGTTGTTTGGTCAAGTTGTCTATGGAGTGAATGTATTTAATGGCGTGGGGTAGTGGAAGCCGTGAGGAATCCGTCTTGTTGATGACGCCTTTCTTTCACTTACGGCTTGGTTATTTGTTCTGCGAAGTGAAGGCATCTTGATATTGTATGCTTGAATATGGACGGAGCTATTTTTGTGGTTAGATCCCTTCTCCCCCCCTTCTTATTTCTCTCCTTCTCTGAGGAGTTTACTTTCTTTTCTTGTTCTTCATGGTTGTGTGGCAGTTAGGCATAAGCGTGAACCACTGATGTATTGCTGTCTGTGATGATGATGTGTCATTTGAGGTGCATCCTGATCGGTGAACATATCATTATCAAGGTCCCTTTGTGTCATGAATTCCAAAAGATCATTCAGTTGGCCGCAATTTTCGGCCCTTATAGTATTACTAACGTTATTGCTACCGCAGAATTGGTTGTGTAATCCAAGGTATATAAGTTGTCTACTGTTAATGCTCATACTTTCAATGTCAGCCTCGTTAACGAATGCGTACTTCTACGTACTACAGCGTCTTCTGCTTCAGTTGCCGTCAATTGTTCCCATCTTTTAGGATTATGTTCTGGCATACAATACGGGATAATGAGTGGAAAGCGCAGTTTGTAAATCAGAAAAATAACAGGAACTCATCACACTTCAAAGGTTTTTTTGACGGCTCGTGATTGTTCGATTGATTCTGCGTTGATTGTGTTACAAACAGAGCAAAAAATCTGTTGTTGCACTTTACAGCTGTAGCATTTTCTTGTTTTCAGTCAGTTTCGGTTGATCTGGAAACTTACAGATATCCATCATTTTCCAGTGAATTGTTAAATGTGACATTTGCAAACAGTCGCCTCCGCTGGCCACAACCGTTTCCACTAGATAGATCCTTTCAATACCACACACACCAAGGACCTATGTGGAGATTGCCTGGGGTGTCCTTCAGGTACATGCATATAAATTGTGGGTTTGACTCCTCGTCGTCCACGTCACTGTTTTTACGCTACTAGGTTTGTGGACATAGGAAGCAACCTTTCTTTTTATCGTTTCAATGGAATTGTCTCAGTCCCACGTAACAACATGATCTTACGGAGCACTCGGTTTGATGTAGCTCGTTTTTCGAATGAGATAATAAATTTGTGGATTTTCATGTACACTATACAGCCAACTATTTCTCCTTTGGTAGGTTGACAGAGGTTATTTCCATCCGACTGTAAAAGATAGCAGATGGGGACAGAAGTAAACTATCTGCGTACACCTGCGGGAATGTTCATTGGCTGTTACTGAATACAAACCTCTGTTTGGGGGGAGAGTTCTCAGGCGTGCATATCCAGTGATTAAGAACGGCCTTAAATGAACCCTTATTAAATTCAACCAATTAGTGGGTTCAGACGGTGTTCATTTGAACCGGAATCCTTGTCTGAGTGGTAACAGTGATGTGCTAATGTACCTGCCACGTGACGTACGTCGTGTCTCAACAGCTGATACACTGGATTATGTAGTGTCGATTGATTGAATGAGGACTGAAATAAAATAGATGAACTTATCGGTTGTGTGTTGCAGAAGCAAAGCTAATCCAATTTACACCTCAAACAGGATGGAACCTGCAGCTAGACACTGATGTAGATTGTTTCGACATTAAAAACGGGACGAGGGCATTTTTGCAAGAACCCTGGGAAAACCTACGTTATCAATGCATCAGATAGGTTCAACAGCTACGGAAGGCTGTTTACTAAATTTATTACAAGGAGGTGGTTTCGAACAAAACGCATTGTTTCCTTATTGCCTTCAACTAAGAACGAAACCTACTGATGAGTAATCAGCGATCTGTGTGCTATAACTCGAGCATTACCTACAGGTGATGGCAGCTTTTTACGCTCAGCTAGACCATATGGTTAGTGTACCTCAATAGGAAGCTGTATACATAAACTTCAAACTCCCAGTAATCAGTGTTGTTGCTGCTAATGGCGCCCGGATCTATGATCTACATTTTCACGAAGCAACCGGATTAGAAGCAACAATGTTAACTTCCTACTAAGCATGAGTGGTGTTCAGTCCTTACCAAACGTGCCTCCTCCCGTTCAGTAATCAAGACAATGAACAACATGGTAAATGAAATATGTGGCTATGGATTTCCTATTGCGAAGACATCGACTACAATCAAGAGGGCTGGTACTGTGTACTTTCGCGGTACTATCGGGAAACCTGAATATCATTTAAAGGCGTATTTAACCGAACATTAAGATATGGTTATCTGGCAGTGCCTCATGTGGTATCAAGTACCCAGTGGGCTATACAATCAACTCACAGACAAGCGAACTGCAGTTTGACTTCCAGTGAAGACGGCGACATACAAAACCCAATAGCGAACAACTTACTTTTAGTAGGGATGTCCATAAAAAAACCAACTGTAAGACCCAGCTGCCTAAAAGAACTGCGTGCGAATTCGCACGGCGTTCTACTTACACCAACGTAACTGGTATCGGACTGCTGATTGTTAGTCCAGGAGTCCCAAATCGTTGTGTTCTCAATTCCAAGTGACCCAGTAACAGTTCAAGTAAGTTGACTAGCGGAACGCGTTCGTTATACCAGCATACTATTAACAGTCAGGAAAAATAAGTCCTTACCATAGCATCATTGGTGAAACGTGAAAACAAGCCGCTCTTATCGACCATGAAACATTCCGGGTACACTTCTCTGTATAAAGCAACATTTCTAGTAATTTAAACTCAACACCAACTTTGCACTTGGGGTTACTTGTATGAATGATTTCAAAAAGTGATGGAGTGAAAGGCTGTTCCGGCCTTTTCATCATCTTAGTAAACAGCGAATCTGATAAACTACTCGCCGAAAATAAGTAGTGTGGACATAAAACAAGCACTGGAAACAATTCGTATGCCACAGAATGGCATTGGAACATAAAGGTAAACTAAGCGTTCAAACCGACATTGAGTCATCAATTTGTGATCCAAATTATGAGAGGACGTTCGGCGACCTTCAGTTTTATCATTCGAACACCGATCACTTATGGCTGCATTATTTACGATTTAGACAGACTGGTTGCTTGTGCTATGCTAGACACTAGTTACTCTCATGATAACGTAAATCAATGTGGCATTTCTCTTCCACACTAGGGACGTCACTCACCTCACCATAAATGCTGGACCGGTATGAGCATGAGTAAAGTATTTATTAACAGAAGTGCATAAACTCTCTGAGGAACCGAAACATTTCGGATAGAGGACTGTCGCAGCGCCCAACATAACAGTACATGGTGTACATTTAACGGATTTGTCGTCAGTATATGAAAATTAAGCCTGTCTGCCCACACAATGTCTTTCCGCCCTGATGTAGCCAGTCAAAATCCACTCCCAAAAACGCCATGTTTAGCCTATGGTCATTGTTTCTAAACCGCTTCTCATCATATCTACTACAAACATTGGGTTTGAATTCACACTTGACGTGCACGCTCTCGCTGTTTTAGAGTCCATGGTATCGGTTAGACTATCACATGCATTCTACAGGAATAGATCGGCTGGTTAAACGTGAGACGACTTATGTATACCTGCATCGTTAACGAGGGCACCGACGATAATTACGGTTGGGAATAGTTACTGGCCCAGGTAAGCACGAATTCACGTCAACCAGCAGTAAAGCAGGCTTATCAGTGGTCCAGCGCCACAATTATCAGACAGTGATGTGAATTAATTTGTAATATCGAACACTGTGAATAACACCATACAATCAGTGGGAAGTGGAGAAAACGTCGAGCAGCATTTTTAGATTCAAAATCAACATCACTCACGGCAGGCAGAAGACATGTTGCCCAGCTGGATTAGACAATTACTGGACAATGAAAGTGGATTCACCAGAAAATCCGTGGGTTGGTGTACTCTTTATAGGTACCGCCCATAGTTTCTGCCAGAAGGGATTACGTCCGGAACTCAGTCTATTTTTGACTCCGAAAGAAAGGCACACAACCTCAACGTCAGCCCAGCCTGTATGCTTTAGTCCACTGGTCCACGACATAAAGGCCGACTCACTTAATGTTTGTGCTTGTGTTAGTCTAGTTTGTAGTCGGTCTTGGTTAACTGTGATATAAAACAGATAAAAACGGTGGTCGTCTGATGAAAGATGTTAATCAAAATATGGAGGTGTCAGTTGTAAGCCGAAATACGTGCTTCCGCTACTGCGTAGTAATAGCATATATCGTTGCCCAGAACGGAAGTTTAAATCAGATCCAAATGTATGTGGGGCGATCGACTTGTATGTAATTCATCAAGCATGTCTATGGGCTGAGGTTTGACGATGATTAATTTCGTCCGAACAGTATACAACCTATTTTGAATCCGATCGCTATTACTTGATCTGTAGTGCGTGTAACTTATTGTTCAAGGGAAGAAACTACAGCATAAATTTCCAGTGATGCTAATGTGTCCCCGAATTTACGTTTGCTTTGTTCCAAACTGTAAACCAGAATAATTGTGGAGTAAAGCTATTTAAATTATTGTACTTGTTGGAACTCGTGAGTAGTGTTCATTCTCTCTACAACTGATATTTGAGTTCAGGCTCAAGTTCTCATGTAGAAATCGTTTTGATCGTTACATTACGGCCAAATTATCACATCTGAAAACTTATTTGGGTTTTCTTATGAGTAGTACTCAAGTTGAAAGAACATTCCGAGAAAAGTCACACTAAACGTCATGTTAACTTCAGATGATGATCTCACGATTTTGACTTTCCGCAATTTGAGCTCGCAGACAGCAATAATCTTACCAGACAAAATTTTGACTGTCGGTGATTAGCGTGGAATATGACCATAAGCAAATGTAACCGAGACTTTAGATTTCACAGTTTGGCTGTTTGTACTGTGGTCATGGAGAACATCTGCATTATTGTCGAACTCCATCAAAACTAGAGTCTAATACTTCTTTTCCATAGGCATTTTCTGAAACGTTTTTTCTGGATGCGTATGCTGATAACAGTTATGAGTCATATTGAATATGTTTCAACCAGCCTAGGAAATTTAATCATTCACAGTGACCTCATTTCCTTCGGTTGTAAACCTTGTGTTAATTCAAACAAAGGGATCTTAGCATTTGTCTAACACGTGCCTAAGTTCTAAGTTATACTGATAACCTCGTAATTAATCTGTAATGTATGGAGAATAATGGCATGTATTTGGTTTTGTGATGAATATTCGACACTTTCAAAACTGCCTCCAAAAAGAACGGTGATTGCGGCTAAATAGTTGGTATTAGGGCTATAAAAAAAACTAGTTTTATTGTCATTCTACAGTTAAGTTTAGAGTTTACTTACTTCCCTAGTCATTTAAATCGTTTTTTATAACATAGGTACGGCCATCACTGAAAGCACCTCATCTACCTTCTCGCAACCCGTGTAACCCTAACCTAATGCCTAAGTGGTTAGACAGCTATTCAGATGCTTGCCCAATAGTAGTAGATTTAAATGTTAGCCTCCCCTAATGTTGAGAATAGACTGAAACAGCAATCCATCAGCCCAAATTGCTTGAAAGAAGTGCTCGCCCGTTTAAAATGCCTTGACTGTTTGACGCAAAGTTGTAACTGGGGCGGAATTCAAAAAATAATGTCAACTACAGTCACTCTAACTAACTGTTCGTTTGTGGCACATAGTTTCATTTAGATTTAGTCAGTGGGGTAATAATATTCAGCAATTTAATGGCATGACAAAGCATTGCGTTGCCGACACATTTTTCGTAATTTAAAAAAAGTAAACAAGAAACATTTTAACCACGCAGCACGTAGTTCGCAAGGAACTTATATTTAGTGGGTACCACATTGGACAAGCATACCAGCACTATCACAGTTCTGTGGTTAAGATAGTAATATATTGTGTACAGATAATAGAGTTGAAGGGGTAGTTGAAACCGTTTTAATTAAGTCTCATTTAGAAGGTGTCTATCAAAATAACGTAAAAACCACAGTCAGAAAGTGCGCTACAATGAAACCCAATGTTAAGTGCACATGGGATGATCAGAAACACTTAGACCTACGTAAAAAGAGATATCATGAGTTACCTTCAAGGTTTTGGGCGAATTTAATAATACCGGTCCACTTCAGAACGAAAAACACACTTGTCTTTTGTATACCTCAAGTGTGTCCTTCAGAATTAAAGGACACTGTTACCTCCGGGCTTGCATTAACAGATGATACGACGGGGACACATTATGGAATAATGAGGTCTAATAAAAAGCGGAGCTAAATGCCAGTCAAAGCATCTTTATATAACGAAAGATATATTCGTAGGTTTTTACGTTCTAAGTATCGTTAACACAAATGGTGCGGTGAACCAGCAGATGTTCTGCTCAGTCTAGAGACGCCTACTTGTCTGAACTGATGAGTTGAGATGGGTGTTATGGCAAATGGTCCAGGAAGCTTTCAAATGGAAGGCGTCACTGACTGGATCTATGAGTATTCTGTAGACAGCTAACTTAGACTTCAGGTGGCCAGTTGGTAGACCCGCACGTTCACAGCGGCCAACCATACTTCGTGTTACTAGGCTTCCAAGCCGTGGTTTTTTCTGTCACCAGCACTTAAGCTGTGTGCATGGGAACTGTCAAGGTCGCATTGTAGATCAGTTAGTAGGACTCTATTCAAAGGTTAACTGCTAAGTGCGTAAACTCGTACTGGTCTCATGTATTTAAAAAGCAGTACGATTGCAACCGGCAAGATATCCGTAGGCATTACATACTTGTCGGCTACCTCCATAACTAATGAAACTCAGTTACACGAGCATCTCATTCGATTTGCATAGACGCTGAAGGACCATTGTGGTTCCGAAATAAATATGTGCGTGTTACTGACCAACTTACTGTCGAGAAGCACTAAAGTGTTGATGGAAGACCGTTTAAAATCATCCCTAATCAGTTTTAAAAAGCATTATACAGAGTTTGTCGTTCGTTTCTCTGCATGAAAATTCGTAATGCTGACACAGTTTGTTTGCCTCAGACGACCGCAATTTGTCTCCGAATTGCATTTCAGTGGCCAATAATGTCAACTCGATATTTGGTTTGTTGTCATGGTTGCTGGTGACGCCTCACTCTTCGCCAGGGTTCAGTCTGCTTGCTTTGAGAAGAATATTCAAGCTAGTTTACGAAGGTTCAGTCGTTATCTTATGCGTCCGCAAAATTGGGTTGACCTGAGACACCATACCTTTACAGGTTATGCAAAAATACAGCACGTATATCCCGCGAACA
This sequence comes from Paragonimus heterotremus, assembly GCA_013368495.1. NCBI lineage: Eukaryota > Metazoa > Platyhelminthes > Trematoda > Plagiorchiida > Troglotrematidae > Paragonimus > Paragonimus heterotremus. The sequence continues at coordinate 104,545 of LUCH01000784.1, forward strand.
AACTTATAGCCCTGACTTTTCTCTAAAATTACCGCTCATGCTGCGAATCTAATATGATTGTCAGAATGTTCCAAGCATTTAAAAATTTACTGCTATATGAACTTTTGTATGCATCTCGTTTCACATGAGCTGCAGATTTCTACTCCGGTTCACGTTATACAAATTAACAGCTCCGTTCAGCGTTATGCAATATACGAACAGCCAGTGATAATATCTCAATACATCTACCCTACTGTATAGTTGAAGGCGAATGTGAGCATTGGGTACACGTTTGGTGCGCACACCATGGCTGGCAAAAATTAACCTTGAATCGTGACGTAAAGGTTATTGGTTTGAAGTTTGATTTCACTGTCTATACCTGATAAGTTTGAAGGAGAAAAAAAACCAATCAACAAAAGATGGCTATAGGGTTGAGGTAGAACAGTACAAGACTCACTAAAGGTGACTGGCCATAAGGTTTTTGTCAACTGAAAGCCACTCGCACCTCACAGTAACCTTCGCATTAAGATAGTATTTTCAGCTACCCTTTTCCGAAAAAAAGCATTAAACTCTAAGTACGCGCTTGCTAGAGTTTGCTAGAGATAAATATTCCTCGTGAGACCGAGAGTTGAACTTTAACCCTTGTTCTCGTGGAGTAGCACCAATGATCACTGTGCTACTAGTCCTACTTTAGGTATGACCGAGTTCGGATATCTGTGAACCCAATTTTGTTCGCTTGTAAGCGACACGTTTGTCAAGTACGTATAGTACCTATAAACTACGAACCAAACGAAACTCAAGTTTACTGCTCGTTCTCCAAAACAGTTGGCTCAGAACCTTACCCAAGTAAGAAGTTTCAGTTATTTATTAGCACTATTCATCTTAACCAAAGTACCGATTGCTTGTCGGTGACCAGCCTGATACTCACAAGTAGCACCAGTTAGATATTCAGAACTCTTCCGCATCATCACACTCCCATTAACTGCCTCTAAACTTTAACAATTTTTGATCGACAATTTTGTACTATTATTATTATTATTTCCTCCCCGAGAAAAAACATAGTTGTTTCTTACAGCATATGACGACTATCACTAACGCCTTCTGAACAACTTTCTAGCCAGTTTGCAAAATCATACAACTCTGTGTTTTCTTTATGAAACTATTGCTATAATTAACTGGAACGTATTGTAGTATCATATTGTGACAACTGAATCCATCTCCAGGGTTACGAATGAATCATCAGGAAAGTGTATGAAGATTATTACCTTAAGAAACACTGATGTTCCGATTGCCATGAAATTTTTCAAGCTATTTGTAGATTGTAAACGTGAGTTCACATTTCAATGTGGACTACCGAATTATGTAGCTATGAATCACATGGATTAAATGTCGGTGTATTTGAAGTGAGAGACTGATCTTATGGTTGCAGCAGTGGACATATTGTGAGTACACAGCTGCTGCAACACACAATCCCCAGACAGCAGTACTTCGGAAAAGTCTGCTTTAGATAGTCATGATCAGCTGAAACAGCTACACAGGCGTCTAAACTTAGTTCCTTCGTAACTACACCTCCGTTTTCTTAGAAAGATCAGTCATTAGTCGATAGACGACTTGCAAAAAGATGTGCGTTTAGATCAATGAACAATTAATGCTGATGCTGCCTTCAATCTGAAATCATACGGAATATTGAAGCAACCTGGTTTTGTGCTCTTTTATACAGATGTTCTGGACAATTAGTCAAATCTACGCGGTTCACTGAGTTTGAGATAATTGGTGCAACCAATTTTTAAATGAATTATTTACTAGGCATGAAGCAAGTGAAAAATCTAATCAAATTATAAATTATCTAATACAACTGGGGATCTTTGAATGTTTTTCTAAATCAATGAAATCAGTTATCCGTGCAGTGTTTTCTAGATGCAACCTTCGTACAAACTGAGCATACACGTATATGACGTTGAAGTACAAAAACGTGTAAGCACAATAGCCGTTCGATGAGGCAATTAATTTAGTCCTTAAATCTATGACGGCAAATCAAAACCGACACGTTCCGAGTTCTATTCAGTACTTCACCTTTTCAGCACATCACATGACCTCCATCAAGGACATTGGGAAGATTAACAAAGAAAAAGAAGCACCATGATTAGGTCAACAGGCGTTTTATCTGAAGTGAATGATCAAACCTGTTGATCATTTTATCATCCTAAAATTAACGAACAAATACCAGAGGGCGAAATATGTTGACAGTATGCTTCAACAAAGTAAGAGAGGTAGTTGACTTTATATAATAAAGCATGTTATTAGTCTTTCAACATACACTTATCGAATGGTTGTGCCATCGTTAAAATTCATCGGGTAATGATAGTCAGAACCGACTTCCATCAGGTCAAGAGCAGATGTTCATATCCACCGGACCACCGGTCTCATGAAAGTCGATTTTCAGAAAGAGGTTGGGGTAGTACCATCGGTGTACCACTTATTCACACTCCGTTCGTGTGGGTAAACACAATCCACCTCAGGTGACCAGCTTGAATCGACTGCAATTACAATGGTAAAATATCAGTCGTATTAACTACCCCATCAGGAGCCATGCATAAAAGATCTTCTCTCCAATAATTAAAAGGCATTGGTTTACAAACGATGGATTCTAGATCGAGCTTTGTTCAGACTGTTTTTACCCGTTGAGGAATTGGGTGGTGGCAGTGGGGTGATGCTCATCATGTAACATTAGATTGTACACGATAATATATAAAATCTGTGGTCGACAATTCACTGTGCAATAATAAAATGTATGTATAATATTATATAATCAGATAGCTACCAGTTTGCTTGCGTGACTATAGTCAGTACATACTGGTAGCCTGAAATGTAGTCAGCAAACACTGTTATTTTTAGTTAACCAAAGTGAAACCTCCTAGAACAGTGTTTTACAAACCAAGAATCTGGTAAAACAAGAACGTTTTGGCCATGGTTAACAGAAATGTTTGGGCCATCCAGTTATTTGTCCGTAACATACTCAGTGCACGAATCAAAACAATGAAAATTAGGATTGCTGTCCCTGTGAAACGTCCGAATGAACGTTGGCAAACAGGTTACTGCTTTTCAATCTGGTAAGTGGTCATGATAATCCCTGCGAGTGGATAGGTTTTCAATGTAAGCAGGTCAGTTTTGTTGAACAGCCAGTCAAGGAGAACTAGCAAGAGTTTTGTACACGCTAGAATTGGTCTGGTGATGCTTTATGGAGCCAGATCAAAGTCAGTCAGTTAGTCGGACTTACTTGACTCGGTCTCGGAGGCTGCGAGGGTCTAGGCGGCGGGGGTCGAGTTGGATTGGGGGCGGAACCAGAGGAGGTCGTCCCACACCAACAACCAAACAATCGTTTTCCATTATGCTGGCGTAATCAAAGCGACAAATTAACTCGCACAAGTCAAGTCGATCCTTAATTTAAGTACCTAAATTGTCTGTGGCTTTATGTTACATTTATCCTAAAGTTCGATTTAATTGAACGAAGCGAGTGGTAACAACAGTTGCTAACGGTAATGAATTACATAACTATACTGCCTGAAGAGATCACTGTAACATTTGATTCATAGCATGTGAGTATTGAATTAAAATAGCCGGACAGCATTCACCGAACTGTGTGTAAAGATGGTTTAACAGTCCTTATTTACTCCAAGAAAATATGCAGATGTTGGTCTAAAATTCCGAAGATTCATGATTTAGCCCAGTCAACAGGGATGTCAGGTTTAGGATTTCAAGTCTGTAATTTGTTTCACACGGTCTTGCTGCAAACGAGTTTTGAGGACGAATTATCAGAAACAAAATGAAGTCATCAGATCAACACTGAAATTCAACGGTTAATTTGAAAAGGTGCTACGTCCAACTCAAGAGATGGCGTGCATCACGATGAAGGGACCCAGAAAATGAATGTCGATTACTATCACTCCGTAACAGAAGGACAAACTGGAAGACTCTGGAGGAACATTTAACCAATACAACTAACGATTTGCTTCAGAATGGTCAGAACTTGTGTAGCAAATCGATTACAAAGTTTTCAAACCTTTCACATCAAGTAAATCGTCTTCCAACCGTTATACTTTGTCTAATCACTGTAGATCAGGAGGCAAACACGAGGGAAGAACAGGCAGAGATTCGCCTGGGGCGAAAATGTGTAGATCGCTTTCTTACTCATCATCGAATTTTGGAACAGCGTCATGTGTACCTCCGGCCACCGATTATCGGATTTCTAAATTATATAGGTGAGTTCAATTCGGTTGATCTATCTACAGTGTTAGAGTC